>LOND01003250.1:6043-21615 GCA_014220965.1 Paragonimus kellicotti | reverse complement strand
CAATACATAGCTATATCCATTGTGCGACCTGCCGAGTAATCACCAGAACTGCGGGTCGGGAGGGGCCTGAGAGCCAAATTCGAAACGACAGTGGGGGAAGGGTCATCAATAGCATGTTTTGACCTATCCGCCCTGCTGTCTGCAGCAGACAGGGCGACCCGGTTTATACTGTGAGACGGCCGATGCAGTATGGAATTAAGAGTATTGTGAGTATTCATGGTTGTGTGTTGGCTGACATACTGCCAGGACGCCAAGACTTAGATAGGAGAACGATTAGGGTTCTCAACCGAAGCGTTTGGTTCAAAAGCTTATACCCCAAGGCGGCGAGTGGGCGGGAGAGTACCAGAACTTTTACTTCTTCCGGAAGAAGTTATCAACATTCTTTCAACCTCCAGCCTGCTGAACCAGGAGACTGCGGTTTGTCAGACCTCTACCCATTGGCCTGCCTGGCATGAGTGACTCTATCGGTGTGGTGATCACACCGTCCAGTTTAGCCCAATAGGTCATCGAGATGTGCAAGCCCTCACGCCGCGTTTGTTTCCAACTTTGCATCAATGTGAACATTTAGTTCTCCCGGAAAAACAAGGTCAACAACGATCCATTTCAGAATGAAACCACGTGTGGGGTCGACAGCGTTACTGACAAGCTGCAGATGAAGATCATTTGATGCACGTTTGGTGGATGGCCGCCTGGAGAAACGTACCGCATGTAGACAGTTTGAAGTGGTACGTTTTCGACAAAGAAGTGCTGCACATCTGTGCCAGTTCGAAGGAAATTATACTGGACTAAGTTACAGAACTGCGTGAATATTATAATACAACAGCTAGTTTTCTTATTCCAATTCACGACGTGAATCTATGGTTGTTGAGTAACGATGTTACGGAATGGAACATGCATCGCTGATGTGGAGTGCGAACAGTTTTACGGCGTCTGAAGAGAAGCCTCGATTCCACCAGGCTCTGAATAGATGGACGACCGTGAAAGGCTTCAACACCAAATGACTAAAAGCTTGTGCAAAGACCGTGAACAAGACAGCCGAACGGTTGAAAATATGGTGCAAGCCCTTTTACTGCAGAACAGCAGGAGGAGTTTTTCCTGATCCGTGGTTGTACTGGTCGTCGAGTCGGTGTAAGTGAGACCATATGTGAAAAAGATGGTTCACTTATCACCAATCAATCGCGTCGACTTGACAGGTGGGCTGAACATTTTGAAGAACAGTTCAGCTGGCCTCAACCAGACCATGTGGACGACGGGACCCGAATGGTCAGTTATTGCATTCCAGACGGCCCTCCGTCGGAAGCAGAAGTGGTCCTAGAGCTCAAGTTATTGAAGCGTAATAAGGCTCCTGGACCAGACCTCCTCTCTCCTTCTCTTTTCAAGGATGGCGGAGAGAGGTTGATATCAGAACTGACGAAACTCCTCCAGACGATTTGGGAGACTGAAGAGGTACCTCGTGATTGGTGCCTATCAACAGTAATTCCCGTTTTCAAAAAGAAGGCCCGAAGTCTATGTGACAATCAGAGGCATCAGTCGAAAACGTGGCCTGTTCGCAACGAAGATATCAACAGACTTGTGTTTAAACATTGTGAAACGTTCAGAATAAGCGGTCAATTAACCAAGTTGCATAATCTGCTATGTTTTGGTCATGTTCACCATAAGCCATTTGCGGAATCCTCGTAGTTAGATAATACCGCGCGATAGTCAAGCAACGACGTGGATACGAATTACGAAACCTTGATTAATCCACTGCGTCATGTGGGTAGATGTCGCCTGCTTGGTGAGTGTCCTCGTGAGAGCTGAAATCGCTGGCTAGAAATGCCATTGAAGATGGTAATGTGCCGCAGCCAATAGTGTGCTTACATTCATACCATTTCTAGCTGTTCCGTCACACCTAGTTTGATCAATTCTTACCCGTCCCAGCACGTTCATCTACTAAGATTTTCTGCCGCTGTTTTGGTCAGCGGCAGTCTGAACCCTAGTATTTTTCGACCAAGCTCATGGCCTTGTGAGTGAATTAATGAAATAACCCAACGAAGGCGTACTGACAGCTTTTTCGAATTTCACGTCGGGAGACAGTTGTGTTGCTCACGAGTCCACCCCAGTTGATGCGAGTTGAATGAAGGTGATAACCATGGTCAATCACTTCTAGCCTGTTCACAGGCGATATTTTCCTACTAGAAAGCAGTGTAGATCGCACACAGACATTACACACTCTTCCCTTCGGTCTCGAGTGGATGTTTTCTCTAGTCCAAAGACAGTCAAGATTGGTAAAGACAACGTGTACTTTCGTCCACTCGTCGACAGTATCATAAGCTGATGAGGTTAAACGGTTCACGGTCTAAGGTTGACTGCTTCCAATAGAGAAAGTGGGAGTAGGAATGCTTGATTACAATCACTGGCGGTGAAGGAGGAAGAGTGAAGAAAAACCCGCTGGTCACAGCAACATGACCTTTTGCAAACAGAGTAAACGATAAGATAGCCGGCGGTAACGACAACCCTGGAACAGGAGGTAGACTCCCAATATCTCTGGGGTCGGTAGTCTTAGACGCGTTCAAGTACGGCGGGTGATTTACCCCAGTTTACAGTCGGTCAATGTCCTGCAGCCTTTTTCGCATCACCGTGTGTGGCGAACTGTAGGAAGGCGCAGTTAACTAATCGCAGCCCACCGAACTGAAAAAAGTGATTGCGCCAACCACGTTCCATAAGGCCTTCAGGGATGCTTCCAACGTATAAGGTTGTGATGGACGATCTTGAGGGGGTATCGATTTTGGTGAGTTATCGCTCTTCGAAAGCAACTTTAACGAAAGTGAGTCATCGTGACGATGATAGCGGTCTCTCAAATTCTGGTCTGATAGCGCATCATCTGGATCTGTGGGCTTTTCATGTTTATACGGGCATCCTTCGCTTCGACGACATTCATCCTTCACCCAAAACGACCAAATATGAGATCGATTGCATTGATAATAGGATGATGTACGCGCGAGTCTAAGAAGATCGGTTCCCCCACCAATACTCTAGTTGCTGGCCGCAGTTGTGCTAGACAGTGCTTTCTCTATTAGCTGGTGGCCACCATATAAGGCTGCAATATCACCACCGACATCCAAACTTTCCTCAATCTGCTGGTGGAAATATTCGCGATTGACGTCATTTTTAGGAAGCTACTGAGATAGATGTAGTGTCTTGTCAGGAACTTCAACCGGCAATCCACATTCGAGATCTAATATACAAGCTTTCCAAACATTTTTCACTTTGACACAACTCTACCAAACTTCGGTTTACTTGAAATGAGCTTTCAAACCAGGACATTAGGGAAACACCGTAAAACGACGACTACAAATTTTGAATTCCTTTCCACTACGTTTTTTCATCATCCACACAAAGGGGCTCGATCCCAGACAGGTCGCACAAAAAATAGGGAAGAAGGAATCCTCCCAGTTTTGACGGTCATAGATGTTAGCACCTTTAGAAGCTGCCATCATCAACCGAACAGTGAGTTGGTACCATACACTGATACATGGCAGGAAATTGTATAGGTGTTCTTTTTCATGGTTGTATGGCAGCTAAACATCAGTGAGAACCACTGACGTGTTACTGTCTATGGTAGTATGATGGTGGTATTACGACCAATTTCTTTGTCCGTACGGTTTTGTAAGCGTTCCTTACGTATCAGTTAACTTCTTAGAATTACGAACATAACACCCATAAGCAGATATCAGAATGATAACTATACGAACAAAAGCGTATATCAGATCCGAGTATATACTTTGAAATACATAACCATTTTTAACGCCTTCGATTGAATGCTACATAATCGACTGGCTTCTACGCCTGAGCCGCTCAGTGTCTCCATATGACAAAACGCTACCTCCTGTGTTGAGGCATCATACTTCATAATAGAAACTGTAAGATGCATACACTTTGCAGAGATCCCTCGATATTTTTAGTACGCCGTACCGGGATACAAAACATACCACAACGCACCAAGATGACCAAGTTGAACATTCAAATCGGCAGCCGGCACGATGATACCAAAATGCTTGGTCTGTATCAGAAGCTCGATAAGAGCAAAAGAGAGCGTAGTCTTAGCAACAAGTGAACGCCTATGTAGTTAACACACAAAGTTCTTCCGATTTGCACCAATAAAGGTTAATCCGACAAGACAAGCGTCCACTCGTTGAGATCCAAGAGCACAAGCACTACTCTGCCTTGGAACACAGTGCCATCGCTACTCCATCTTGAATACAAGATTCATCTTCAGCGTTAAGGTAGACTCAGAAGAAGCACCTGAATCCAAAATCGTCTACAGGTGAGCATAACAGGACAACGGTGCTAGACCAGTAATTTCACATCTGAAAGATGTAGCGTACATCAAGCTCCCAGCTTGAATAAGTAATCGTCGGGGCAACTCGCCAGATTATCCACCAGATATTTTGGTTTGAGAAAATCATCATTCACGGTAGTCGGAGGCGAACGCTGATGAATTTCATGAGGTCACTACCTAAACACGCTACGACAGAATTGGCCGGAAACCACTGATGGAAACCTCCAGTGCACATAGGTTCTCAGAGGAAAGGACATTGACGCAAACCTCTTAAATTACAAATGGACTGTTCTTACAGCTGAAGGCGGCGACTGAACGGCTGACTGACCAGCACACGCCAAGGTAGGAGAGCTGCACAATACCTGTACATCATCTACCTCCATTGACATCGATTGGGTGATATGTGGCAGTGTTGTTCACCAAAAAATGCAGAAGATTGACAAGCAGGTGGAAAACTTTCATGTTCGTATTGGGAAACGCGATACCCAGCCATCACTCGATCATCAACGGGTATGAAGCTAACGTCTGTTAAAGACAGAGACATTCAGCTTATCATACCTGTAAGCTTCCTGTCGAGCGGGCAGTCAACAAAACGGCGACCCAGCCAAGAGGAACCGGAGCACGGATATTGTAATGGTTAAGTGATAACGGCGCCGGACTATCAGTCAAACGACAGCAGTTTCAACCTGACTTCCAAGAGCGCTCCTATCTAGATGTAGATAGATATTCAGTATCCAGTCCACTTGTAACTTTCAGCATTACATGACAGCCAATAGCCCACAGTTTGAAAGCGGAAAGCGTAACTTCATAGGATTAAACTATTTATCGTTCTTCGCATGTCGTTGCTTGCAAAAAATCAATTAGCTGTCACCATCATCCCCATCTGCTGAGACCACAATCACATCATCTACTGTTTCGGCACTTCAACTCTTAATACCAATCGAGAAGATTCCCAATCCGCGATCACAGCACGACACCCATGTGGTTTCACTCTTAACAACGTAGTACACTGAAGTTGCTATACTCCGTTGGTCAGCGCTTTTTCGATCGTTTTTTTTATCAAACAACAAAATAGATTGCGGGTTCGTTTAGCAAAATGGCAAACCATGAGATCAAACTGCAGACAGAACAGTGGAGTCAAACAAGCACATGCTCGCAAATCAAAACGACATCACCCAAGTAGCGTAGTCAGCTCGTGTATAACTACACTTCCTTCCACTTAAGAGCGGTCGTTAATCTATACCATTTAACTTTAAAACGGCAGGACCTAAGGTAGAACTGTATAGAGCACTTCAAGCTGTTAAATCCTAGACCTGAATTACCGCTGTGTTATACCGCGCTATCCCTAACAACCTGAAGGACTACAAGATTGTTATTGTCCAGTATCTGAGTTGGATAGCGTTCAGAGAACCAACAATCGTTCAGTTAAGCAAACGGTAGCACAACAGCTCTCATTGTTGTTCATAAACCTTTTTGCTCAATTGTAAAATATGGGTTTCTTGAGGTTGACTGTTGGGGTTTAGACAAAGATCGTTTAAGAAGAGAATATCCATCCTGATGATGACGGTGGCGACGGCGGCAACGATAGCGGTAGTGGTGATAACAGTGATGGTATTAACACGCCGGAACAAAGTTAGTGTGTAAGTCAAGTAAAAACGAAACGGGAAACAAATTTGTCATCAGCGTTTAGTCATCTGATAGAGCATAACACAAATATGTATTAAGTTCGCACTAAGGCGAGGGAAGACAGTTCAGCTAATACAATTGTGTTGTTCCTAGAATGATAATGAAACGTCGAACACAATTACAGTTCTTAATCCTTTTTTACATACAACGTTTGGTAATGATCACAGAGACATAACAGTAAAAGGCTTTCATCATACGGGGCTTGAGAAAGTATGATGGGGAAAAAATCGATCACACCGTTCCTCTGTGTTGACAGTAATATTGTGACAAAAAGTGACACTCATTAGAGAACGTACCCGCAAACGGTCGACGCCATCTCCTGTAGCCGAAGAGACCATGAACACTTCGCTGAATCCGGTCCAATCAGTGACACCCTTTACTGCTAAAGATACTTCAAGCCAACGTTTCCGACGTGCGGCCACTTCTTCTGGTGAGGCTGATTTTAACATCAACTGCTGCTTCAATGTTTCTAACAACGGTTGAAAATACACATCTTCTGTATTGGTTGTTTCAAGAGAGGTCTCACATTCCGCTGGGGTGGTATCCACAAGGTCGTACTCAGGTTCCAAATCGGTGCGCTCATTTCGATTGTCCACTTCCGAATGTGTTTGTAGTGTATAGTTGGTGAAGTAGTCGTCGATAGCTGTTCGTTCTACTTCTGTTACCAGCCGTGTGGTACCGGGCCTCATCCCCGCTATAAATGAAATGGAACGTAAGTGAACAATATGGGTAACAAGTCGGCAGGTTGACGACAAACATTTCCCCCAGCGGTAATCAAATTTAGGGCGTTTCTGTTCAAAGAGAAAACTGCAACCAAGCGTTGAGCAAAAAACACTCAAATGTAACTAGAATGTGAGAAGCATTTTGCCGGCAAGGGCGAACAACTGGTAGAAAGCACCGGGTAGTTTGTAAGTCTTGTATGTTTACCAGTCTTCAAACAGCTGGTTTCGTCGACTTCCCGTTTCCAAAAGAGTAAACGTTTATTCTCATCCTCAACATCAAATACGCTCCACTGGTCCGCATTAACACACTTTTGTGGTAAACAAATGTAGTGTTCCGGTACTATCAGCATCGAGTACGCCAACAGTCATGAAATCTACGGTGTATCCTAATGTGATGTTGGAGTGGCCACAATATCTAATGGAAAATAAACATGAAAACGATGTGTAAGGTTAGTGTTAATTTTTGTCCTCCTCTTTTTGTCCAGGTTCAGTGAGATAAGATGGTGACGGCAAGGGGTTCGCATTAACCATTACCTCGGAGTTTACCCGACACTACACACCGTGTAGATATGAAAAGTTGAATCGGACTAAACACGAAATCGCGATCAGTCGGTGCGTGAGCGCCAAATGTTGAGGTGCCTCCCATCTCTTTTGTTCTAACTATCCGACTTTGAATTACAGCCTTCGAATTTCACGAAAGTGAGGATATGACGTGAATGCCAGTGGAGGACATGATGACAGTTATAGAAAGGTTACATAATTAAAAAGCGGTCGCCGCAGGAGTTATGGTGATGAGATAGAATGTGCACCACCTTACACACAAAAAAGTTATCAGTGTAAAAGAAGCACAGCTTATGCTAAAAGAATAGCACGAGGTACGAAAAAAACGGTAAAAGTATTTAAATGCAGGGTCCTTATTGAATTAATGTAATTTATTCAAAGGCAAATTCTCCTTGATCAAACACATCAACCAGAACAAAGTATCTCACAGCTCTGATCATCCATCTGTTCCACAAAAGATTTTGGCCAACTGATAGGGTATTCCGGGGACGGGGATTGGACCATCACAGAGCCATCACCCACTGAATCACAGTTCACCATCCCACTCGTAATCAAACGGACCGAGTTTTCCAGCGCTATGTAGGGCTGTGGGTTTTCTAATTCGGCTTGTAGCGCCGCTAAACGTGCCAACAGTTTATTCGCCTGGTCGTGGCAGACCTGCGGCAGATGGGCTGCGATGAGTTCACTGGGTGGCCTCAGGTATGCAACAAGAGGCGAGAGTTTAGCTCTTCTTTGAAACCGAGCCATGTAGGCATCCGTATGCGACATTCTGTTATGAACAACACCGCGAGTAAGTCGCCTGGTGACCTCCAGCAGCCTAGTGGGATCAGACTTGGCTTTATCGATCTAGAAAACGAAAACGCGGTTGTTAGTGAAATCGAACACCGACAAAAAACAACCTTATTGAGTACCAGCACAGATTCCTTTCCTTCAAAGTAGTGCAGTGCTTTGACTATTTCAGGGTCCAGTTCTTGCCGAGATCTTGGGTGCGTCACATCTACAACGACCAAAACTGAGAACAGAAAATGAAACAGAGGAAAACTTGAATAACATTTTTTTAAAAGTAAATGTAAAACAGATAAAATAGACGACTCACTGAGATCCGAATCAAAACACGCGGAATGTGGGTCTCGCATGAAGGACTTTTCCAAGTTAAACCTGTATAGATTGATTGAACAAAAATTTAAAACAGCTACCTACTTGCATGCCTTACCACCATTCACTAGTCCGGGGAGATCGACAAACACCTACAGTGAAGAAAGGGACCATGACACAATAAGAGAAAATGGTTGACGTTTACGTTAGTCTGAGCTAGCTAATTACCTCTGTGTGGGAAACATGCCTCCAAAGCAGATCAGTAAATCAAGAGTTAAGAAACAAATTACAACGACGGACACAGAGACTCACAACACGAGTGCCGCTAACTTTTTGTCTTCGACAGATCAGACAATGTCCTCAAACAAAAATGTTCAGTGTTATTTGGACCCTACCCAGTAAGCCGGGAAGGCTCTACTGAAGCTACTGAAGCTACGATGTCAGTGCCTTCACGCCCCTTAGCATGCCAACCACTTGACGGCCACCTCCTGTCTAACCCACCACCCGTAAACAAAACAGAGTGGCAAGCGGTGAGTTGGCATTCGTTAGCAGACATCTATAAGGTGAGATCATGATGCTCAGAGATCAACAAACTCTATCCGTCCCGAAAACATGTCGGCGAACTTCATCACTGCTGACACGGTGTTCCCATCACACACCGCTAATGCTTCGGAGACACCGATGGTCGAAAACGGACACTCCGTGAACAACATTCACACAAGTGAGCCAAGTTTTGCGGTAGCACAATAACACCGTTCATACAGCGGCACTGTACACTCGGTCTATCACAGAAAGACTGATAGCATACCTGTGCCACAGTTGTCATGTTGGCAGACACCGTCCAAGCTTTAGCTATAAGACTTGTGATCTCAACAGACATCTCGAGGTACACGAACCACTAAACCAACTCCAACGGTTCACCATCAATAGTGAGAATACGCACAGAGAGCTAGCAATCCTTCAACAGGACACCGAAAGAAAAAGGTGCGGAGACCATATCAAGCAGACCGATTGAAGCCTCGAGTCTGTCCAAGAGGGTCTGGGCCCTTTGTGAACCCTTCGGTAGACAGATGGTTCTGATATAGTCGTTCTGGTCGGAGATATGAATGTCCAGGTCGGCAGCCGAGCATAAGCTATTTTTAGCCAGCACTAGTTTTAGACATCGTGCACGTCATTGTTATACTTGGCGCCCGCCTTCTCCGAATCAGGCCTGGTCTCAGATAGACCACATAGCCGTTAGTTATAGGTGGCGGGGTTCCATTCAAGACTGTCGTTCTTATTGGAGCACACTTGGATTCAGATCATGCGTTGGTACGTTGTCGTTTTGTTCTTACTTTTGCTGGGCAACGACCCCACCGACAGCAACGGCTAGCTGTTGAGAAACTGGCTATACCGTCGGTAAAGCATAAGTACCAAACCAGCTTGGAAGCAAGCTTAAGAGTTCTTGGCAAGAAGATCCTAATAGCTGCGGACACAAATTTCACAGGTCATTCAAGAAATAGGTATTGTAGCATGTGGCATGGCAGTTCGTGCCTCGAACAAACGTTGGATCTTGGAGAAATCCCTGGAGTTGTCCGATGTCAGGCGAAACACCCTCCTTGCGCTTCATACAACAAATTTGGGAGATATCAGTAAGAAGCTGAGGCGCAACCTGATCGCCGATCATGAGAGTTGAATAAAGGTGAAAGATAATGAAACGGGAACCGCTTTTACCTTAGGAAAAGACTTCGAACTTACGCCTGCTACTGATCCAAGACAACAATCTATCAGTAAAGCAATCAGCGAGACAGATGGCACACTCATCTATGATAAGTCCAGAAGATTAGAACGCTAGGCGGAACACTTTGAAGGTCAGTTTAGCTGGCCTTCTGCTTCTACTGCGTTACCGTCACAAACTTGTAATGTAGCACCCTGGTCGGTAGATTTGGAACCACCCACTGAGACTGAGGTTCGCAATTGCCTTTCGGCTCTCAATCGTAATAGGGCTGCTGGCCCAGATGATCTCGTGCCGGCACTTTTCAAAGTGGAGAGGCGTTAGTAGAGGCATTGACTCAGTTGTTTCAACTTGTGTGGACGACGGAGACCATCCCTCCGTGCTGGGGTCACTCGATAATAGTTCCCATATTCAAGAAAGGTATCAGGGCTCTTGCGAAAACCATAGGGAAATTAGCTTAACCCCAATCATTACTAGGGTCTTGCCATTTATTGTACTCTGCAGATTCACTGCAGTTCGAGAGGTAAACATTAGGGAAGAACAGGCAGGGTTTCGCCCTGGGCGGGGTTGTATAGATCACATTTTTACCCTTCGTCAAATTCTGGAGCAGCGTCATGTGTACCGCCGGCCAACAATCGCCGTATTTCTCGACTATAAAGATGCGTTCGATTCGGTGGATCGATCTACACTTTTAGAGTCGCTTAAACGCAGGGGTGTCTCAGGTGTATGCGCACAGTGTCAGCGCTTTGTTCTCATACATCAACTCAGGTTAAGGATTACAGTGAACTGTCAGGTAGCTTCAACACCAGCAGCGGCGTACCTCATGACTGTCGCTTGCACAATTTTTCGTTAATTTTGTTGTAGACGAAATAATGGAGGACTGTCTGCGGCACTCACAAGATGCCGGCGTGGACCTCCTACCTGGTGAAAGACTGACTGATCTTGATTATGCTGAAGACAAGGTGTTGTTTGACAATTTCCAGGCAGCATAAACTATGGTAGAACCGATTTCACGTTCTGCTAGAAATTTTGGAATGCGCGTTCCAACCTCAAGGTGCAGAGTGCTTCACCAAAATTAATTTATCGTTAGATAATGAAATCCTGGAGACTGTTGATCGGTTTGTGTACCTGGGAAGCTGCATCAGCGGCGGCGGAGGTGTAGGGAATGAAATAGAAGCGCGTATCTCTAAGGCTAGAGCGGTGTTCGCTAATCTGGGGCACCTATGGCGACAGAGAGTCATCTCTCTGAGGCTTAGAGGTCGCGCACAGAAGGCGACAATGAAGACTGTATCAATTTAAGACTCCAAAATTTGGTCGCTCAAAGAAGAATACGATGTGAACCGTCTTCAGGTATTTGACCACTAATGTCTGTGTTCGATCGCTCGCATCGGGTGGCACCAACGAGTAAACAACGAGGAGGTTAGGAAGTGGATATTTAGTACTGCGTGCCAGGCGAGTTCTTTTATTTAATCCTCACATTTCGCACAGACTTAGATGGCTAGGCCATGTACTAAGGATGTCAGCTAGTCGTTTGCCACACCGAGCACTCTTTGCCGACGCTGCGGCCGACTGGCGCAAGGTGCGAGGTGGACAGATGATGACCTGGCGTAGAGACAAATGAAATCGTTCACGAAGGAGGTTGGCCACTGTAGGTCGGGTTCGTCTCCCGGGCTGGAGATCCTCGCGATTCTGTAAGTCGGTGGCTGGAGACATTAGATCAGATGGCAGATAATCAAGTTCAGTGGCATGAAAGTTGCTGTTGTCTGGCTGAGTTGTGTATTAAGTAGGTGTACCTGATGACGCGGGGCAGTGAAGGCCGAAGGGAAGGTGTATTGCTGGTGATGCCTTACTTCCATTTGTAGCTCGCTTGTTTGCGTCTAAGGTGTATTCACGTTGGTGTTGAATGTTTGAATATAGACGCAGGTATTTTAAATAGTTAGAACGCTTTCTCTCCCTATTCTTTTTCTTCTCGGTCAGGACTTGCTTCTACCCCATGGTTGTATGTCAGTTAAGCATCAGTATGAACTACTGATGTATTGTTTTCTATGGTGAGGAGCAAGAGCAGGTGCAGGAGGAGGAGGATGGACCGGCTTCATTGACATACAGTTTCTGGAGCGGGTCACTCATCTCTCTGACAAGAGAGTTTACAAGAGAGAGTTGCTCTGGGCAGAGTGCTTCGTGACGTCAACTGGGACGTCTGTTTCCGAAGGCAGAGAAATGTCAACAAGACCAAAGGGAAGAGGCAAGGCAGAATGACGTAGCCAATGTCGCAGGTGGCTAATTGACCTACTGTTGAAGGTACTCAACTGAGCGTTCTAAGCGTCGTTGAAGATACTCACCACCGGCTTCAAAGATTGACCCGTTTACACCTGACTTGTTGCTAACCGCCGCTTGAATGAGATGGAAACGCATTCGAGCGTCCCCAGCAGCAGTCTCGTTGCGTCCCAATGGCGCGTTGTGTCCACTAAGCCACACAATCTTCTCCTGGTTGCTTCTGGAATTTCAGGTGAGCAACAGCTATACAAATGACATTGTATCCGCCGCTAGATTGAATACTTTCGCAAACGTCAAAGACTTCGAGTGATGACATTGAGACCTGGCGGTTGGAAATTGAACCAGCTACAGTATCGTAGAAAAGAGCATCACAAGCCGTGTATGTGCTCAGTGTGCTTCAATGTCGTCTGGTGAGTGGGATACTAAACTAGAGGTAGGCGCAGCCGGGTAGACGTACAGCGCTTGTGTCCCTGCTAGTTTAGATACGTCAATCTGTGATTGACGAAGAGGCCTCCCACCGAAGCACAGAACCAACTTAGCACCAACTAATGCATGATCGGAATTCACACAGGTGCTCTACATTCAGTTACGATCTTGGGAACACCCACACCATCCGACGACCACATGGTCGACCTGCGTTCATGAGTCACTTGGGATGGAGGTCGCCAAGCGGTGTATTGACAGCCAGAACGCCGAAAACTAGCACTTGCCAGAAGCAGTTAGTTACAAAAAAATGTCTGCCACTGTTTGTTCGACGAATCCCGCAAGAAAGTGGGCAACACACGTTACGCATGTCAGCACTTAGCCTGACTACTTGGGCGTTCCAGTCGCCAGGAAATACTACAATCTCCATTATCATGTCCTCTCATCCAGAAACACACGTCGACCAGTCACCAAGCCTGTTACCCGTTGTGCCTTGGTACAATCGAATATCCCGAGGTGTGACAGAGTGGAACGACTATTAGGTTTCATTCGCAGTCAGCTCATAAGAAAAAGAACTCTAACTGTAAACTAGTACACTTCAGATTGGTTGAACCTTCTAGGATTTCGTTCCATGAACGACCATGCATCAATCCAACCCAAATGTAAGATTGCCTTTTGTGGAAATGAACGGCAAAAAGTAAACCGGAAATCAATTCGGAACAACACATCCACAGTGGGCAGCTGCTTCGCTCCGCATCCATCCTGCAGCCAAACTGACGTTGAACATGGTGAACTGTTCTATTCGGAAAGATATCAGCGACGCTTGGACAGGAAGTCATGCAACTAGGAGGCCCAAGAACTCCGCAAAATCCATCCCAGATTACATCGAAGATGAATAAGTCCATCACTATCCAAGGCAGACAGACGCTCATGAATGAACACATGACGGAGTTCAATCGCTGGCACACAAAAGGTTTTATTGTGATTCCAAAGACCCCCTCAAATCTGGAGAATCGGTCGTTAGAATCAGCCGACACCAAACTTCTAAGTAATTTATCTCACAATCACAAATCTGGCGAACGACATTAGGACGATCAAGGTTTTCGTAATTACGTCTGAGCCAAGGCTTATCTATTTATGACTGACGACGAATTCCATGAGTGATAGGTGCAATAACAGCATTCGGAATGTATGGCCATAAATAACACAAGTGACATCGTTCGATTTGTAAGCCATAAATATTCTCAAAATATGTAAATATGGTTCCCGTCTTCGCAGAACTCAAACCGACTGAAGCAAACTAACCGTTAAAAGGATAGTCTATAAATTTAAGCCATAAAACGTAATGATCTACCAGCACCTAAACACGAAGAGAGATCAATAAAATTCAGAAAGCACGACAAAGAATTAAAAGTGTCGTTTGAAAATACGCTGACTGGAACGTTACTCACCAATTGTACGTTGTCTTGCATTAGGGCTGCCATTTGTTTGGATCGCGTAGTATGTGCTTTCCCAGCTACAGCACACACACGCCATTTGATCAACATATTAACCAGGCTGGATTTACCAGCATTTACACAGCCGATCACAGCAATCTTCAACACACGAGCATCAGTGGGTGTTTCAGGCTGTTGGATGAGGAGCTTTTGCAGATACTCAGCTGATTCAGAGAAGCAACGGGGTGAGAAGAGGTGAATTCGCAATTTGGGTGAAGCAATCACTAAAGTGTACAGTTTAAATACTTAGGTGCTATGTACGTTTAACCCAACGAACGCTGGTTTCATTCTTTGAAAAACCGAATGCAAAACAAAAATAAGTAGCGTTAACGTTTCACCTAACGTTAGCGTACTATCACTTCACACAATGAAATAATCCGGTTTTAAGCTTACTGGATACCTCCAAACGAAAGGCAAATGTATGACAATATAAAGATCTAAACGAGGTCAATAACAGGCTCAACACCACAAACGTTGCTTGCACAAATTTCAACGTCAAATGTGCTGCCTTACTTGAAGTCAATAGTAATTCGGTATCCATGTGTGTCCTGTTTAAAACACCTCACTGGAGTCCTTCGCAACAGGATCATAAGCAGGCTCAGTGCCCTATACAGGATACAAGGCCTAATGTTCAGATGACCACCAAAAGCATTATAGTGAAGTGTAGCTGCGTTCAACGCTTTACTACAACTGAAAACTTCGGGCTACCGACATCTGATTGACGTCGATCGTTGTGTACAAAAACAAACCATGAAACCAAACAAATATTTTGTCTCTTATCATCTGAGTATGCAAATGCCACCAGAGGTGCCTCATGCACGTTTGTGCGTTAACTAACGAGTGTTTGAGGCCGTATCACCATAATGGCTATCCACGGGCTACACACTGTCTATGTCGAGACATGGAAATTGAATGTGCTACTCGGGAGTCAAATTTGACACATTCCACCCTGCCTACGAGCAAAACATCTGGTACAGTAAAGGATCAATCATGTGACGAATAAGTTGAGTACCTGATGTGACTTTCGACTAATCGGTTGATCTCCAGTTTAACTTTTTTCCTCATAAGTTGTAATAGCGCGCACTCACAAAACAGAATTACATTAAACCTCCCCTCAGTAGACTGGCCTGCTCAAACCTGCAGGACGTTTATTGGTCCATGTGGCTTGTTTTATTGTTCTCGTATATTTCAAGTAATATTAAAAGCCTAATAAGAATTACGAAAACAGCCTTCTGTACATATTACGTGTCAATTTGCTTACAGTTTGTTAAACTTACGCA
>LOND01003248.1:32644-43648 GCA_014220965.1 Paragonimus kellicotti | reverse complement strand
TATATATATATATATATATATATATATATATATATATATATACAACGCGATGAAAGGTACATAAAAGTCAACAAGCCACAAGAAATTAGATGATGGTTATTCATGGAAAGGAGGAGAAGGATGAATAAGAAATAGGAGACGTAAAATCGGTCCATACAAAGGTTCGCAACACTAGGTCCATTGAATTCTTTTCTGTGCAGTTTGGGCCGCAGCCAGGAACGTCATATTGAAGTAAACTCCAATGTCAGTGTCCTCAGATCTTTAGAAAGCCAATGAACTGATTACGCTGCACTTCACACAATCATAATAAGATGAGCCTGACCAAAAGATATTGTGGCTCATACAGCCACACACCTCAATGGTGAAGTGGAATGTCCTACATGAAGAAAATGATCAAAAAAGATGAAGGTGGATAAGACAGAAGAACTAAAGGCGTTGTGGATGCAGGCGCACTGCTATCTCAAGCAGCATTTCTGGCAAGCGACATGAGGGATCATGAAGACATCAACCGGGAATGCGACGCTAACCCTATCCAACGGAATGATCAGGGTGGTCGGCTGACCACTTCGGGGCTTCGCCCAACTGTTTTTGGTCACAGCACACGATAGTCAGTTCGGCAGACGTTCAGCTGACATGCGGATCACGGGACCAAATTACCGCAGACTGTGAAACATGCTTATACGACGAACTGATCGTGTATTCTGAGTGCTCCGAAAGACGCGCTGGCGAACGATCATGTTCTCCAAATGATGCTTCCATTTGGTGTGAACTATATGGCGGAGCCAACGACGGCCGAACACAGCAAATCTACCGACTTGTTCATTCTGAACCGGTCATGCTAATGAGGAACAAAGCAAACCAGTATGTACGCAAGCATCACATACCTTTTATTTCAGCGAAAACTGGACGTTTCTTTGACTATATAAATGATGTAGGTTAGCAAAAACCGTACATGCCTTTACTATTCACATCACCAATATTACAAACAGATGAGATAGTGCTACTCATGTACGCGAAAAGGTCGACAGACTTCAGTGCATCGTCTACGCTAACGAAGGCGCGAGTGGGAATGCTCCAAATCTGAAAGTAGCAATTCGCATTTTGAAGATGTCTCATGATATCCGAACATGCGTGAGCCAATTGACACTGACGAACGCGTGTGTCATGATGGGCCCGTGGGACAATTAGTAGACATTCACCAACACTATCAACATGCCCCACTTCTGTGATTTGTAACGACCTACATGACTTGGTCTGATTTTCATATCTGTCACATATACCTTATCTAATTGTAAAAACTGAGGAGAATGACCAAAAAAGAGCGGTTTGTATAATTGACTTCCTGTGCATTCTATGTGAATACGGAAAGGAACTCTGTGATTGTTAAACAAACCTCGGTCCTCCTTCATAAAAACCAGCGTAATGTGATTTACGATTACAACACTCCTGAGGAAGGCCACCCGAGGTGGTTGAAACGTAGAGTATTACAACTTGCTCATAACGTTGTGTTATTCTCAATCCATTTATCAACCAGCATAACTGTTGCTAAGCCTAGTCACGAGGTACCCCTTTAGTTCTTAAACTGCCTGAGGGAGTTTTTTTTTTAAAGTTCTGGTATCAACCTGTCTCCATCATTCTTGACCATGGGAGTGAGGAGGTCTGTTCCTGAGATTCTTGTTACGCTTCAGTAGCAAGCTCCAGGGCTACCTCTGTCTCCTACAGAGGGCAACCTGGAACATAAAACCTTGGCTTCCTGCTTCCTTTGCATAACTGTCTGGTTGTACTGAAGCTGCCAACGCACCAGCGACAGTCCATCGAGATTCCATTGAACAACCATTGTCATGTCGTGGAACTCAATGTGACTTGCAATCCAGTTCATCATCACAAGGTTCAGCTTCGGAGTCATCGGAATGGGAAAAAATGCGCGGATCGACGGTTATTTTTGACCGAGTCCAAGTGAATAACGGCGCCAGAATAGTAAATTTGCGTTTCCAAGACAGTGCACATCAGACCTGCTGATTCACTTGTCGGAGAGTGTGGACATTTAGAGCGCCAATGCTTTCCAGCTGTCTTGCATAAAAAAACGATTCCCATCAGAAAATCCAAGGACAGAAAAATCAGAAGATGAATTTGAACGAGAGAAAATGGTGGCGGTTGAGTGAGGTAGCTGCTGTGGGAAAGGCAACTTCTAATACTTCCCGATCGCGAAATAGGACTGACTTGAAGAACTTAACCTGGAGCCCCTCATTGAACGACCTGGTCTTTGAGGAACTGGAGACGCTCCCTTGGGGGACTACTTAGGGCCAGTGACTCATCTAGTAGTGGGATGTTTGCCTAGCATGAGGGCATAATTTGTGAGACACTGATGTCTCACTCGAAATACTCTTGTGTGCTGTGAATCTATTCAAAATTGCATAAGGCTTTTAAATGAAAGGTTTTTCAATCGCATTGAATGACATACATGGCAACAGTCAACTGTTGAGTGACCGGAGTGCCCGCAGTTTAAATGTACCTTTATCAAACACCTCTTTCCAAATATGGAGGACAGCAGTGGTAGTTGTATGCTCACAGGATCGTTCCTCATTGTTTAAACACTCCACGTAGTCAGTAGCGTCAAAGACACTTTGTGAAAGTAAACTGACCCTTAAGTTGATTGCTTCCGCCTGATCTGCTGATATAGTTGCACCTAAAACGGTTGGATTAAAAATCAGTATAACATCCGGGTCGATGTAGTGCACACAACTGGCCAGCGAATCACAGAGTTGCCTTGTGAGCATAAGTAGGTGGAGTAGCTGACAAATGTTGTTCAGAACGACGACTAGATGCACTAATCTCTTCCACAGTCAAACCACACCCAGTTCTTCTAACTAGATGTGAAGTGATGTAGTTGCTTAAGAACCAGCGGCCTTTCCAAATATTTCGTTAACAATCGCCCATTTTCAGTTTGTTCCTTCTGTGACCATGCTTGTATGAATATCAGACCTGGTACAAATTTCAGTTAACCAGCCTCGGGTATAAAACTGAGACAGAAGTTTCCACCTTACCAGCGAGTGTCACCAACTACCTCAGCCAATAAGGTTATTTCGCTTTTCGACCGTTTTTTATCCACACGTTAGTTCAACAACGGTTCCGTTTAAGTCTATCCCAAGCTCTATTTTTAGTAGTTGCTATCATCAGTTCCAAGCAAGGATAGATTGAAATTGCCCTAATGGTTCACAGCTATCTTGCTGACAGCAAGCCTGTTTCAAGACCCACTTTGATATTTTACTTAACATCCGTTTGAACAAACATTCAAACGGTCTTCAGGTAGGATGTTAACCTTCTTCAAAACAGCAACTGATACATTACAAAAAATGGTACCGGTTAACCTAATTGAACTTATAGATTGTTCTCGGTGAGTTCACCCTATAAACACTGTGTTAAACGGGACGGCTCTGTTATCTATAAACACCCCATCGTCATATTCACATTTGATATTCAAAGAGGTAGGCATGCGTTTGGACACGTTCTAGAGGTAAGCATTATTGTCTCGCAAGCCGCTTGTAACTTTTTCAATGCAGTGTTTTGGCAAGGGGTCACAGTTTGTTTGTGTTGAGTAAAAGTAGTTCAGCTGGTTGCCAAGTCGTCCTTACGGATGATATTCGCTCCCAGGGTTGTTACAGCCCTCAAAAAGAACGACGCTCTCTTCTTGCAACCTTGTGGCAAGGAGAAAACAGAAAAGAAACCAAATTTCATGCCTGTCCGTCGAATACTCACCTACAAAGAACACGTCACGTTGAACCACAACATAAGCTGACCTGTATCCCTTGTTCACTTCAAGTTCATCCATTCTTCCAGCATCTCACGTTTCAGTAGGTTCGACTCCTGAACTCTGTACTAGCTGTGTACTCAACATCGGCCATTAATTGACGCTTTCCCTGACTATACAGATGAGCTTGATTAAGTCATTCGAAATACATTTTTACAGTCTCTTAGACCAAGCAACGTACCTAACACGTATTTGAACACGCCGCCGGTGCGTTACTCCCACAGTTCAGCTCAGAATAGGATCTGCAGTGAACCATCTGACAGTTTCATCATCAGGAGTGGCATACTTTAAGGCTGTTCACTTCCACCATCTTGAATTTTATCACAGACGAAATAGTGAAGGACTGTCAACTACAGTCACAAGATGCCGCGGTGGACCTCCCATCTGATGGAAGAGTGAACGCTCTTGACAATGCTGACGACAAGATGTAGTTTGACAACTTTCAAGCAGCACATACGCTATTTCGCTCCTTGCCAATTATTTTGAAATGTGCTTTTCGGCTTTGAAGTGCAAGGTATTTTTACAATGTTGCTGTTTTACGTAGAATATTAATTCTACAAGGAAGTTATGAAGAATTTTGATCAGTGCGCTTATTTAGGAAGTCTCATAAATAGCGATGGATGTATAGGTGATGAAACAGTGACTGGTACCTTCAGGGCTAGAACGGCATTCGTCAATCTAGTACATCTCTGGCGAAAGAGAAGAATCTCTCCGAAGCTTACGGTTCGTGTACATAAGGCTACTTTACAGCTTCCGAACACGTCCGCTGAAGATAGGAGACCTGAGCCGCCTTGAAGTATTTGGCCATCGATGTTCGCATGTGATTGATCGCGTCGAATGGCATTAACGGTAAGCAACAAAGGACTTGGGGAGCGGATAGTAAGTAGTGTGCTGAGTGAGTCATTCTGTGCAGTCATTAGGGATGTACAGATTTGGATGATTAGGTCAAGTGCAAAGAATGGTAGCTATTCGGCTGTTACGCAGAGCACTTTTGCTGATGCTGCAGTCGGTTAGCTTAGGATGTGAAGTGAACCGATAATGATCTGGCGCAGGGAAATGAAGTCACTCACCCAAAAGTTAGCCACTGTAGGTCAGATTCGTCTCCCGACCATCGCGACCCACAGAGTCGGTAGTTGGAGAGTTTAAACGAGATGGTGTCTAATTAGCCGCATTGGCGTAAGAGTTGTTGTTAGTTAGTTGAGTTATCAATGAAGTAAGTAGAGCGAACGCCGTAAGCAAGCTGTCTTGGTGATCACGGCTTATTTAAGTTGTAAGCGCGGCTGTTTCACCACATAATGTAGATACCTTGATATTGAATGCTTAGGTACAGATACAGTTGAGTGGCAGTTCAGTCCTCACGTTTTCTTTTCTCTTTCTTTCCAGCTCCTTTCTTCGTGATCGTGTGACAGTTAGCATCAGCGCGGACCACTGACATATTGCTGTCCTTGAAAATGATGACGAAATTCCTATTCTTAAGTTTGTTCAAGCCATTAAACAACAATTTTGGCTCTGTGGACTTTCCTACTTAGTACCGTACTAAGTAACTGCTGTCTTTGATCCTTGACGTATGGATGAATTGAATTAACTGCGTTAATTATTTATTCTGTATATATCGAACATAAGCGCCTGAATTGCAGAGAAACGTGATCCGTCGACTGTGCGTTACCAGCGGTTCCCAGATCGTGCAGAATTAATGGACGTATTGTTGAGGCTAGCGGTCTATCTCAGAGTTCCACTCTAAGCTCGTTGTTATCCCCATTTTTCGTCCTTGAACTACCGCAGCCGGTAGGTTTCCAAGTGTCATTTTCTATGCCGGTGACGAACACGTGTAGTGAACTTGTGTAGCACCATTGAATGGAAAAGGCGTCAAAATGGTCGTGGAGGTATAAACTGATAGGCTGCAACGCCATGTTTCCACTTACAGCTCGATAGTTTGTCTTAAGGTATAAGCACCATGGATGTTTGATGTCTGAGCACAGACATGGTTGTTTTCAGTGGTTAGGTACCAACCCCCCTCCGTCTTTCTGTTTCCTCTTTGTTCGATACAGCCCTTTTCTTTCTTTCTTTCTTCTTCTTCACAGTTGTGGCAGTTGGGCATCAACCCATATCACTGATGAACT
This sequence comes from Paragonimus kellicotti, assembly GCA_014220965.1. Classification (NCBI taxonomy): domain Eukaryota; kingdom Metazoa; phylum Platyhelminthes; class Trematoda; order Plagiorchiida; family Troglotrematidae; genus Paragonimus; species Paragonimus kellicotti. Next base: position 37,720 of record LOND01003248.1, on the reverse strand, counting down.
GCTGTCTTCGACGGTGATTAACTCCTCTAAATATGAAGTGATGAACATTTATCACTCCTATCGCACTGAGTACATTTTTAACCGACAGAAAGCATTATCGAAATTCGTGAGTGCTACATGGAAATGATTGTTTCAAAAGATCACAGCTTTTGCCTCGATGGCGGAGAAAACTGGCATGGTTTGCGGGATTGTTTAGGAACTTTCATCTAGAGAGCTTTTGTGACGTTCACTTCACTTATATGTCCTCACCTTGCCAACCATTCCTTATGAAAGACATTCATCTGATTGAAACAGTACAGTGTGGGGGTTACAATGCTCGTTTTACAGATTCATTCACGTTCTTGCCCAGAGGAATCTCTTAACCTGCGCCAGTTTTACATGTGCTGAACGCATACTGGGATCGATCTCTTTTAATCCAAAAGATGTTACATCAACCATCGCGTCCTCCAAGACACATTCCTGTATTCAGTACAAATCAACGTCTGCGGGATCACTCACTTAAGTCGCACCTCCATTTGTGTCATCTGAAATTCAAACAACATTCTTTCAGTGTTAAGTTATGTCCGGTCTGGAAAACCCTGCCCAAATGTGTTCTGACAGCATCATCAACTGATGACTCTACACAGACAGCATACATTCACTCGTGAGGCTGGTTGGGGTCTCCAGTCGATGAGGACAACTTTGGAACGATATACGACGTTTTACGTCAGTACCAGCTATTCACCAACTGTTGAAGTACGCTTGCTTCATGCCTGATCGCCATGATGGGTTTCTCTTTCGATATTTTCATCTTAATACTCTTTGCTATAATCCATATACCCTTAATCCTTACCATGTATGATGCGGAAATGTTTGTTTTTCATTGTTTTGTGTTTGTTCTCCCTTTTACCTACGACCAATTACCAGTGACCAACACAGGGTCAGTCGTATACAACCGCTGCAAGCTTTGCCTGACCTGTAGAAGTCAGGTGATTCCAGTGACAATTAGCAGTATGACTTTTGGGTCCTCTATCGAGAAGATCGGACAACCTGACCATTATTCAGCAATGATTGTGGTTCAGTTGGGTACAGTGGTCGGCATTTTGATATCAAAGGCACAAAGGGTAGCACTTTCAACGTGTGCAAAGATAAGCGTTGCTGATGAGCATCATGCCATCTGAAATTCTTGATAAATTCAACTTGGAACAATCAAACCCTTGACTACCGGACGATAGATGTTAAACTGACCTGTTTTCCGGCCGAACTGTTTAGCATGTTTTGTGATAAGCAAGGTTATTGTTAACCCGTCTCCTCAACCATGAGAATGACAACTTAACTGGCTGAGAGATGTCAGCTGCGTATGGTTTCAAACTAGCGTAAAGTGTCTCGTACGACCCCGTTTTATGGTAGGTCGAAGTAGTTTAAAAAACCGAATTTTGGTTCGAACCGTTAGAGACATGATTTTGAGAGCAGGACGTTACTAAACCCACTTCCTTGAAAACAACGACGTGTGTGAGCATTCGAGCATCACATAAAAAAGAAGGGCAAAACAAAATTTACTCTGTGATTATTCGATGCTTTCGAGTACCCGATGCATTGAGATCCAGTTGTGAGCGGTCGGAGTGGTGCAAGTTGCATCGATACACCGCATTCAGCTAAACTATCCTTCCTGCTGGAGTGAGGGGTCGATTTCTTCAAACTGGCTATTTTCTGATACTGCCGCAGACGACGAATATTCTCGCGGATGTAATTTTTTGGAGGCTGACCTGTTAAAAAGTAAATTGTGGGTGGAAATCATAAAGGGTATACAGGTAGTAAAAGTTACCGCGAAAGTGTGTAAGTCATTAGTACTGTGATAAGACGTGATTTATTATTAGATAAACAAGAACTTTCGAATTGAGTGATGAAGATATGCGCCACTCAGTGGGAACTGAGGTTAAACGAAGTTTGAATTGCGCAGCCAGTTACAACAGTTTTCCCACAGAAAATGAGTTGACTTATTCGGATCACATGATTCAATTACGTGTTGTCGATAAAGCCGGTTTAACATTACTTTGTGTGAAGCAACATCTAATACAGATTCTGGGAGAATCAAGCAACATAACAAGCTTGTCTATGTTCGAAACTGGTTCAGTTCGCGTGATGTTTGCTAGTGCAATGGATGTGACAACCTTCGATTCTGATCACAAGCTGGTTTGCATTGCCATCTATGACATTCGGATAGCTACTAGTCTAAGCAGAGACTTCTACTGACTGTTCACACTTAATCCTCCACGCTAATGGGCCAGGTTCCGCAACCGCACGACAAAGCTGTTGCGTAATAACATGATACATCTGACTTTTCATTGAAAGACCGAGATCATGTCACAAACGGTGTAAGTCAGCGAACACCAGTTGAGCCTTGGCTATATGAAGTGTGACCTCATCACACATTCTAGCAGCGCTGATGCAGCTCCTAGGGTTCACGAACCTCTCAACTATCGCCAAAGACCCACCATCAAGGGTGAAAACCGGCGCAGAGTCCTGCTGGTATTAGAACGAAGACTTACGCTTAGAACGTGCAACGGTCATACCAAACAGATGAACCGAAGTCACTCATCCGTCTAAGACGTTCTAGTTTCACCATATATCCTCACAGTCTAGAGCAACGTTGTCTGCATAGTTTTTCTCTCAGTCTTGTTTCAAGGAGCAGTTCAACACGATCATAATCTCAGTCTGTCAGAGCTCACTTTAGTAGCTTGTCCACTACAAAAATATCTTGATGCTGAATGCTTGAGTTTGAGCAGTCTTCTTGTGGTCAGATCCCCTTCCCTCCCTTTCGTTTGCTTCATAGTGGAGCTTGCTCTGCTCTTCACGGTTGTATAACATCGAACCGCTGACGTACCGCTGTCTCTGAAGAGGATGATGACAAATAGGAAAGGTAGGCTGGGTAACCTTGTTTCACCCCACCCAAGATTTTGAACGTCGATGATGAGCAGCCGTAAGCTGGAACCTGTCCCGGGTTCTGACAGTACATTACTCTCAGGTAGCTTACATGTTCCACGGGCATATTGTTTCTTGATAGACAATCCCAGAGTAGTCATTTAAACTGAAACGGCCCTATTTTGACATCTACTAAGACAGCAACTGTCGGTCATACGCAGGAATAGTGGAGTTCAAGTCTCCACCGGAGAGTAAAGATATGATAGATATTGCCACGGCCGGGACGAAATCCAGCTTACTTCTCGTGGATAAGTTGCTCACATCTAACCCTAAACTTGATAAGTACAGTGGTCCCAAACAGTTTAGACACAACAGCAGTCGAACTAATCCTTTGGTGGCTTGTGTACGAAGTGCATGAGCCTCTCCAGAAAATGGGGATGATGTTACTCAAACCCCATTCGGTTGGAACGACTTCAGTGGTCCAGACGGTCATAAGCAGGGCCCTCAGCTCCTTGACTGAGGTAAGAGAGAGTTCGTGTGGCCCACGTGACTTGTGACTTTTCAAGAGCTTGATCTCAAGGTGAGAGTTCAGAGATCGTCGAAACGTCAACAGACCGGTGAACACATGAGGAGGTGCCCGAAGGCGTGGTTAGGGGGGCAAATAGTTCGTCGAATTACTGTTTGAAGTGCCGAATACGATGTCTTAAGCTTCAGTACAACCTATGGATAGGCTAACCGTTGGCCTCGCAGACTAGGCCTCGCGATCCCCTTTTAGTGGCTTGCGTATCACGAAACGAATAGTCTTGCGAATAGTCTTACGAATAGTCTTGCTGCCAGTTGGAATATTCCGGTGAATGACCGGATACAAATCCAGCGGTTAACAGCTGAACGGACAGTATAACCGCACGAGACAGTAACACACTCAAGCATTATGTGCCCAGTGGGTTTCAGTTCTGTCCGGTGGATAGGATCTAAGAGGTAAGCGCGCTCTGGTGTGTCCACAGCGCTTCCGTCACTATCAGTTTAGATATATGGCTGACAGCGCACCAGCGACAGTCCATCGAGATTCCATTGAACAACCATTGTCATGTCGTGGAACTCAATGTGACTTCCAATCCAGTTTCATCACAAGGTTCAGCTTCGGAGTCATCGGAATGGGAAAAAATGCGCGATGCGACGGTTATTTTTGACCGAGTCCAAGTGAATAACGGCGCCAGAATAGTAAATTTGCGTTTCCAAGACAGTGCACATCAGACCTGCTGATTCACTTGTCGGAGAGTGTGGACATTTAGAGCGCCAATGCTTTCCAGCTGTCTTGCATAAAAAAACGATTCCCATCAGAAAATCCAAGGACAGAAAAATCAGAAGATGAATTTGAACGAGAGAAAATGGTGGCGGTTGAGTGAGGTAGCTGCTGTGGGAAAAGGCAACTTCTAATACTTCCCGATCGCGAAATAGGACTGACTTGAAGAACTTAACCTGGAGCCCCTCATTGAACGAACCTGGTCTTTGAGGGAACTGGAGACGGCTCCCTTGGGGGACTACTTAGGGCCAGTGACTCATCTAGTAGTGGGATGTTTGCCTAGCATGAGGGCATAATTTGTGAGACACTGATGTCTCACTCGAAATACTCTTGTGTGCTGTGAATCTATTCAAAATTGCATAAGGCTTTTAAATGAAAGGTTTTTCAATCGCATTGAATGACATACATGGCACAGTCAACTGTTGAGTGACCGGAGTGTCCGCAGTTTAAATGTACCTTTATCAAACACCTCTTTCCAAATATGGAAGACAGCAGTGGTAGTTGTATGCTCACAGGATCGTTCCTCATTGTTTAAACACTCCTACGTAGTCAGTAGTGAGATAGACACTTCTTGTGAATGTAACTGCCTTAAGTTGATTGCTTCCGCCTGATCTGCTGATATAGTTGCACCTAAAACGGTTGGATTACAAATCAGTATAACATCCGGGTCGATGTAGTGCACACAACTGGCCAGCGAATCAAGGTGCCGTGATAAGTTGAGGGTGGATAAGCTGACAAACGTTGTTCAGAACGACGACTAGATGCACTAATCTCTTCCACAGTCAAATCACACCCAGTTCTTCTACCTAGATGTGAAGTGATGTAGTTGCTTAAGAACCAGCGGCTTTTCCAAATATTTCGTTAACAATCGC
>LOND01003248.1:0-31081 GCA_014220965.1 Paragonimus kellicotti | reverse complement strand
TTCAGTTCTGTCCGGTGGATAGGATCCTAAACTAGAGGTAAGCGCGCTCTGGTGTGTCCACAGCGCTTCCGTCACTATCAGTTTAGATATATGGATTTGCGCTTGACAGAGTGTAGACGAACGTGAACATACCATTGCACGATCCAACTCCACGCAGGTACTCCAGATTGACTTACAATCTTGCAATGGTAGCCCAGGCTACGACTCTGTGGCGTCTAACAATCTGACACTTAATCACTAGTAGTAGGCTAGATTCCCCGGTGTTCACGGTGCTGATCAAGCTCAAAAAGCTTGCAACAGCTACCCACCACTTTGCTAGCAATCGCTGGGATAAGCTGACAAATGTTGTTCAGAACGACGACTAGATGCACTAATCTCTTCCACAGTCAAACCACACCCAGTTCTTCTAACTAGATGTGAAGTGATGTAGTTGCTTAAGAACCAGCGGCTTTTCCAAATATTTCGTTAACAATCGCCCATTTTCAGTTTGTTCCTTCTGTGACCATGCTTGTATGAATATCAGACCTGGTACAAATTTCAGTTAACCAGCCTCGGGTATAAAACTGAGACAGAAGTTTCCACCTTACCAGCGAGTGTCACCAACTACCTCAGTCAATAAGGTTATTTCGCTTTTCGACCGTTTTTTATCCACACGTTAGTTCAACAACGGTTCCGTTTAAGTCTATCCCAAGCTCTATTTTTAGTAGTTGCTATCATCAGTTCCAAGCAAGGATAGATTGAAATTGCCCTAATGGTTCACAGCTATCTTGCTGACAGCAAGCCTGTTTCAAGACCCACTTTGATATTTTACTTAACATCCGTTTGAACAAACATTCAAACGGTCTTCAGGTAGGATGTTAACCTTCTTCAAAACAGCAACTGATACATTACAAAAAATGGTACCGGTTAACCTAATTGAACTTATAGATTGTTCTCGGTGAGTTCACCCTATAAACACTGTGTTAAACGGGACGGCTCTGTTATCTATAAACACCCCATCGTCATATTCACATTTGATATTCAAAGAGGTAGGCATGCGTTTGGACACGTTCTAGAGGTAAGCATTATTGTCTCGCAAGCCGCTTGTAACTTTTTCAATGCAGTGTTTTGGCAAGGGGTCACAGTTTGTTTGTGTTGAGTAAAAGTAGTTCAGCTGGTTGCCAAGTCGTCCGCACGGATGATATTCGCTCCCAGTTGGGTTGTACAGTGCCTCCTCAAAAAGAACGACGCTCTCTTCTTTGCAACCTTGTGGCAAGGAGAAAACAGAAAAGAAACCAAATTTCATGCCTGTCCGTCGAATACTCACCTACAAAGAACACGTCACGTTGAACCACAACATAAGCTGACCTGTATCCCTTGTTCACTTCAAGTTCATCCATTCTTCCAGCATCTCACGTTTCAGTAGGTTCGACTCCTGAACTCTGTACTAGCTGTGTACTCAACATCGGCCATTAATTGACGCTTTCCATGACTATACAGATGAGCTTGATTAAGTCATTCGAAATACATTTTTACAGTCTCTTAGACCAAGCAACGTACCTAACACGTATTTGAACACGCCGCCGGTGCGTTACTCCCACAGTTCAGCTCAGAATAGGATCTGCAGTGAACCATCTGACAGTTTCATCATCAGGAGTGGCATACTTTAAGGCTGTTCACTTCCACCATCTTGAATTTTATCACAGACGAAATAGTGGAGGACTGTCAACTACAGTCACAAGATGCCGGCGGTGGACCTCCCATCTGATGGAAGACTGAACGCTCTTGATTATGCTGACGACAAGATGTAGTTTGACAACTTTCAAGCAGCACATACGCTATTTCGCTCCTTGCCAATTATTTTGAAATGTGCTTTTCGGCTTTGAAGTGCAAGGTATTTTTACAATGTTGCTGTTTTACGTAGAATATTAATTCTACAAGGAAGTTATGAAGAATTTTGATCAGTGCGCTTATTTAGGAAGTCTCATAAATAGCGATGGATGTATAGGTGATGAAACAGTGACTGGTACCTTCAGGGCTAGAACGGCATTCGTCAATCTAGTACATCTCTGGCGAAAGAGAAGAATCTCTCCGAAGCTTACGGTTCGTGTACATAAGGCTACTTTACAGCTTCCGAACACGTCCGCTGAAGATAGGAGACCTGAGCCGCCTTGAAGTATTTGGCCATCGATGTTCGCATGTGATTGATCGCGTCGAATGGCATTAACGGTAGGCAACAAAGGACTTGGGGAGCGGATGGTAAGTAGTGTACTGAGTGAGTCATTTTGTGCAGTCATTACGGATGTACAGATTTGGATGATTAGGTCAAGTGCAAAGAATGGTAGCTATTCGGCTGTTACGCAGAGCACTTTTGCTGATGCTGCAGTCGGTTAGCTTAGGATGTGAAGTGAACCGATAATGATCTGGCGCAGGGAAATGAAGTCACTCACCCAAAAGTTAGCCACTGTAGGTCAGATTCGTCTCCCGACCATCGCGACCCACAGAGTCGGTAGTTGGAGAGTTTAAACGAGATGGTGTCTAATTAGCCGCATTGGCGTAAGAGTTGTTGTTAGTTAGTTGAGTTATCAATGAAGTAAGTAGAGCGAACGCCGTAAGCAAGCTGTCTTGGTGATCACGGCTTATTTAAGTTGTAAGCGCGGCTGTTTCACCACATAATGTAGATACCTTGATATTGAATGCTTAGGTACAGATACAGTTGAGTGGCAGTTCAGTCCTCACGTTTTCTTTTCTCTTTCTTTCCAGCTCCTTTCTTCGTGATCGTGTGACAGTTAGCATCAGCGCGGACCACTGACATATTGCTGTCCTTGAAAATGATGACGAAATTCCTATTCTTAAGTTTGTTCAAGCCATTAAACAACAATTTTGGCTCTGTGGACTTTCCTACTTAGTACCGTACTAAGTAACTGCTGTCTTTGATCCTTGACGTATGGATGAATTGAATTAACTGCGTTAATTATTTATTCTGTATATATCGAACATAAGCGCCTGAATTGCAGAGAAACGTGATCCGTCGACTGTGCGTTACCAGCGGTTCCCAGATCGTGCAGAATTAATGGACGTATTGTTGAGGCTAGCGGTCTATCTCAGAGTTCCACTCTAAGCTCGTTGTTATCCCCATTTTTCGTCCTTGAACTACCGCAGCCGGTAGGTTTCCAAGTGTCATTTTCTATGCCGGTGACGAACACGTGTAGTGAACTTGTGTAGCACCATTGAATGGAAAAGGCGTCAAAATGGTCGTGGAGGTATAAACTGATAGGCTGCAACGCCATGTTTCCACTTACAGCTCGATAGTTTGTCTTAAGGTATAAGCACCATGGATGTTTGATGTCTGAGCACAGACATGGTTGTTTTCAGTGGTTAGGTACCAACCCCCCTCCGTCTTTCTGTTTCCTCTTTGTTCGATACAGCCCTTTTCTTTCTTTCTTTCTTCTTCTTCACAGTTGTGGCAGTTGGGCATCAACCCATATCACTGATGAACTGCTGTCTTCGACGGTGATTAACTCCTCTAAATATGAAGTGATGAACATTTATCACTCCTATCGCACTGAGTACATTTTTAACCGACAGAAAGCATTATCGAAATTCGTGAGTGCTACATGGAAATGATTGTTTCAAAAGATCACAGCTTTTGCCTCGATGGCGGAGAAAACTGGCATGGTTTGCGGGATTGTTTAGGAACTTTCATCTAGAGAGCTTTTGTGACGTTCACTTCACTTATATGTCCTCACCTTGCCAACCATTCCTTATGAAAGACATTCATCTGATTGAAACAGTACAGTGTGGGGGTTACAATGCTCGTTTTACAGATTCATTCACGTTCTTGCCCAGAGGAATCTCTTAACCTGCGCCAGTTTTACATGTGCTGAACGCATACTGGGATCGATCTCTTTTAATCCAAAAGATGTTACATCAACCATCGCGTCCTCCAAGACACATTCCTGTATTCAGTACAAATCAACGTCTGCGGGATCACTCACTTAAGTCGCACCTACATTTGTGTCATCTGAAATTCAAACAACATTCTTTCAGTGTTAAGTTATGTCCGGTCTGGAAAACCCTGCCCAAATGTGTTCTGACAGCATCATCAACTGATGACTCTACACAGACAGCATACATTCACTCGTGAGGCTGGTTGGGGTCTCCAGTCGATGAGGACAACTTTGGAACGATATACGACGTTTTACGTCAGTACCAGCTATTCACCAACTGTTGAAGTACGCTTGCTTCATGCCTGATCGCCATGATGGGTTTCTCTTTCGATATTTTCATCTTAATACTCTTTGCTATAATCCATATACCCTTAATCCTTACCATGTATGATGCGGAAATGTTTGTTTTTCATTGTTTTGTGTTTGTTCTCCCTTTTACCTACGACCAATTACCAGTGACCAACACAGGGTCAGTCGTATACAACCGCTGCAAGCTTTGCCTGACCTGTAGAAGTCAGGTGATTCCAGTGACAATTAGCAGTATGACTTTTGGGTCCTCTATCGAGAAGATCGGACAACCTGACCATTATTCAGCAATGATTGTGGTTCAGTTGGGTACAGTGGTCGGCATTTGATATCAAAAGCACAAAGGGTAGCACTTTCAACGTGTGCAAAGATAAGCGTTGCTGATGAGCATCATGCCATCTGAAATTCTTGATAAATTCAACTTGGAACAATCAAACCCTTGACTACCGGACGATAGATGTTAAACTGACCTGTTTTCCGGCCGAACTGTTTAGCATGTTTTGTGATAAGCAAGGTTATTGTTAACCCGTCTCCTCAACCATGAGAATGACAACTTAACTGGCTGAGAGATGTCAGCTGCGTATGGTTTCAAACTAGCGTAAAGTGTCTCGTACGACCCCGTTTTATGGTAGGTCGAAGTAGTTTAAAAAACCGAATTTTGGTTCGAACCGTTAGAGACATGATTTTGAGAGCAGGACGTTACTAAACCCACTTCCTTGAAAACAACGACGTGTGTGAGCATTCGAGCATCACATAAAAAAGAAGGGCAAAACAAAATTTACTCTGTGATTATTCGATGCTTTCGAGTACCCGATGCATTGAGATCCAGTTGTGAGCGGTCGGAGTGGTGCAAGTTGCATCGATACACCGCATTCAGCTAAACTATCCTTCCTGCTGGAGTGAGGGGTCGATTTCTTCAAACTGGCTATTTTCTGATACTGCCGCAGACGACGAATATTCTCGCGGATGTAATTTTTTGGAGGCTGACCTGTTAAAAAGTAAATTGTGGGTGGAAATCATAAAGGGTATACAGGTAGTAAAAGTTACCGCGAAAGTGTGTAAGTCATTAGTACTGTGATAAGACGTGATTTATTATTAGATAAACAAGAACTTTCGAATTGAGTGATGAAGATATGCGCCACTCAGTGAGAACTGAGGTTAAACGAAGTTTGAATTGCGCAGCCAGTTACAACAGTTTTCCCACAGAAAATGAGTTGACTTATTCGGATCACATGATTCAATTACGTGTTGTCGATAAAGCCGGTTTAACATTACTTTGTGTGAAGCAACATCTAATACAGATTCTGGGAGAATCAAGCAACATAACAAGCTTGTCTATGTTCGAAACTGGTTCAGTTCGCGTGATGTTTGCTAGTGCAATGGATGTGACAACCTTCGATTCTGATCACAAGCTGGTTTGCATTGCCATCTATGACATTCGGATAGCTACTAGTCTAAGCAGAGACTTCTACTGACTGTTCACACTTAACCTAAACTATAAAACGCGATATCTGAAGAGCTACGGATGTAACTGCAACCTCGAGATAGTTTAGAACTATACAATCTTCCGGGTTAGAGAAAACATAGAAGTGGCTAGATACCAAAAGAGGAACGTGTGCTGTAGGCTGAGCTATCGGATACACCGTGTCTGAGACATATCGTTTTAGTTACTCGATTCATTATTTTCGATTAGAAAACAATGAACCATTTTAAAGATTTAGACAAGTGAATTGAAACATGATAACACGTAGTAAGCAGCATAAGGACCAGTGAATAATGGAACCGTTATTTTCTTATCCTTTCTTAGGATGTAAATATGGATGTGAAAAGGTTCCGATTAACTGGATAGGGTTGGTGCTACTCGTTATCTCCATATTAGGGATCGTTCTTATTCCCATGAGGGTAAGTAACGTTATGATGATTCGCTTCTATAGTGATATCTACGACGACGTTGATAATACACTGTTATAATGAGAAAAGATCACACTAGAGGGCCACAGATAACCGGTACTCGCATTGCCCACTAGTTTCTCAGCAAACTATCAGGACTTTCTCTTCACACACAAAAAAAAACTAATTTTTAGCTGTCATTGTTTGCTGTCGGTTCAAACGCATTTGCACACCAATGTTCACTTGAACGATAACCTATCATGCGAGGCACATTCTAAGTCACAAGACTGGTGAGACGAAGCCGTGAATGAGCCGATGTTTCAAGAGATTGTCACAGGGGAATATCATACAGGGTGACAAACGGAAATGATAAACTGTTGGTAAGCTTCCAACGTGGAAATCAAGACGCTGCAGGCCTGAGCTTTAAGGCCTTTAAAAATCACGGGGTTGTGTTGGGTTACATAGACTTTAGGCGAAAAAGACGCAACCATGTCGAGGGTTTGTTCCATTCAGCTGACATTTTGGAAAATGTCTTGGATAGCAAACAGAAAAAATAAACTATGGAACCATTATGTTGAGATAAAGACAGTAAAACACTTAATAGACGGAGGTGAGTAGAGTAAATACGCCTCGTCGCCACGGCGAAGAACACGTTTGCCTAACCGATCATCTGTGAGAACAAGAGTTCACATGTTGAAGGTCATGGTTGAAATAAATTCAAATCTGTTTGGTATGCGGGTACGTGACTCACCCAAACAGTGTCAGTCTGAGATTTTGGCTCAAGCACCAACATCAGAGCATGTGTTTACTAGACCACGTGACTTGGTGCATCGAACTTGCACGTAACTATGCCCCCGTGGAACGGAACCGGACAGTGAGGTCAAAATGAGTCAGTCAAGCGACTGGAAGGAACATATGATTCGTTATCCTATGTGATGAACGTTACTATCAAAAACAGTGTCCAAACGGTGATTCACTTTGACCTGCAACCTCACATTTCCGATGGCAAACAACAGTGTTGGTGTATAAAACATGAAATATGTATTCAAGTGTTGACTGTATTGAACATAAACAGGGTGTGCTGTCGAGAAACTGACTATTTTTTAAGAAGCTGGGAGCATGGCAGCGGTTGTTTGTTGTAGAGTATCGTACAAATGTGAACTTCACGTGTCACACTTAGTTCTACGATTGATTTATGAATCGTCGGCTGTTTGTACATTGCAACGACCAAACATTTGGAGTCTAGTAAGGTGCAATTCTTTAACCACTGTTCATCCTGTGCTTCCGACATCCTCTCATTAATAAAAATGTAAGTAGTAAGTATGAGGAGCTCATCAAATTACTAATAGTCAGGTAACAATTTATGAATTGCACCGTCATCCTGCCACTTACTTCTAAAGTAAACATTGAATGTATTGGTTACATTGCTTAAGACTGGTTTTAACTACAGGACCACCCAAGAGGAAACATATGAGACTTGTTACATAAAGACGATTCTTTTCTAAACGATCCGTGGTCAAACATGCAGTAAACCGCGAAGCAGCTTGCAGATAAAATAGGATGGCTTGAAACCACCGATAAGCTGACATATGAAAACTGAAGACGATAGATTACATCCTGAAAGGAACAACGTACGTTTTCGATTGGCAGACCTAAACTTTTTGAAATAGTACGACATACTGTGTAGAAGCTTCTTGAGCGCGCTCGTTCAAGTAAAACAAAACTATCTTTCAAACACCTTCGAAAATATGTTCCAACCGTTAACAAAGGTCAACAAGTTTGACGTGAATTACGTCTATGAGCTAAGTGACTTTACTGACGGACCGTATGCCAACGCTGTAACTCAAAATCTGTGAATACATAATGATAACAACAAAAATATCAGTATTTCTGCCACGTAAATAGAATCACACAGTTTACATTGTGAAACTTTTTTTCGGATGGTCGCTAACTACAGAGTACGCAGAATGTATATTTGTAGATACGTTAGCTAAAGTTGGTTTTGTTTTGAAATATGGATATTAGACAACATTTTCTTATTTTCATCTTAATAGATAGGTGTGGAAAGACAATAGAGAACTATCTGTTTTTCGGTACCAGATCGATTGTAAAAATCCGTTCGACTAATATAAACACCCAATACCTTTTTGATTTTATAACAAATGTGTGCATGCAAAGCATGTATCGGGTAAACTTGCTCAAACAACCATCACCATCCGGAGGGCATTGGGTGTTGGATATCCGAGACATGTCGACCCCAAACTTATTTTCACTGTAGAAAAAAAACTGTTATTTCTTTCTTACAGAAGGAGGAAGGAAGTGTACTGTGTTGTAAAGTTGAAAGCAGAGTAATGTAGCTCTTTTACTTCGTTTGACATCTTTAAATAAATTGACGATCAGGCCTGTTAAAATAAAAGCAGTTTTCGAAATGATCAAACGTTCTCTTTCTGTTTCTATTATTGACACACATTTGTAGTCGAAAAGTAACGTTCCCATCAGTGGTGTACTTGTGTGTGTGTCAAGGTGTTATCGGTGAAAATGTTATTTATGGTAAAGTTATAACGTTTCCATGAATACATCATTATCGTCATTATCATCATCAACATTGCCAACTTTCAGGCATATTCCTGAGAATTATGGCTCAGGCTGCTGATGGTCATGACAGTCATCCACAGATTAGTAGCATAATAAACAACTATAAACACAGACAGAAGGAACTGAATGGTTACAGGCCGACAGTTTCGCATGTTCTAGTCTTGTGCAACAAAACATGTATACTAATTTAATCGTATGATCCAAAAACATTCACAAGTGTACTCCATACTTGTCTGGCTTATTCACCAAAAACAGGATATTCGTGTCATGTTTTTCAGCAGCACTAGTTGCACAGCAATCGTCATGAGGAAATGAGGGCTGTAAACCGTTCTACAGTTCGTATGGAATTCACAGAAATATTTCTTATCCAAGTGAACCGATCTTTGTGCACTCGTTTCTAAATCGGATTTGTTTCTTGGTGCAAACGCCTGGCTTCAAAAAATCATTTGCAAGAACTTTCGAATTTCGAAGTTTTCTCTTCAAAGACAATTTACGGACTAGACTGCTTCGTACAGTCCACAAGCCACTTGTCAGTCAAAACCCACCTTCGTATCCTGCGGGAAGGTCGTGCAGCAAGAGTACTCACAATGAACCTTGTTAGTTCGCAACACAGGCCCATTGATTAAATGCAGAAATGCATCATGAGCACAATGAATCGGGCGAGCATGCTTAATCTTCAAACTAGCAGTAGCATGTAGTGTGTTCGTTCAATGCTCTCGACGATTGCAAATTTTCAGATTTTGCTCAACGTCGCTTGAGACAGGGACAGTAAGCCAATGAAAAACATTTATACTTTTGGGCTAATACCTGCTAATCCTTACAAGCTCTTTTGAAATTCCGTTTCGGAGCCCCAAACATGTTGGGTTCGTTTCAGATATCCACATCACTACTTTGGTGTGCATTGACAGGACCGGCTGCGACTGTTATATGAGTACAACTCACGTTCTATTCGACAAAGAACTTCTTGACATGATCATCTACTGTGTAGTCCATGCGTTGAAGGTGAAAGTAGTAATGCAGCAGTGAACTTTCAAGCAGACCGTTGACTTTTTTCACCGTTAGTCACTACTAACATCACGCAAAACCGTAAACAATTGCAACATCGATACGTTCGTTCGCAACCGCCACAGTCTGGCTCCTATAAGACCGCTTAGAGTTTCTGAGGCATTCGGTAGCACCCGTCCAATTTACGCGACTTCTCACGGAATTGAAGGGAACGTGGAAATTATACCAACAGAAGACGGGATGAGAACTCTAGCCTATGATTTTCGGAGAGGAAAAGTTTTATGGCTTCGAGGTTAAATGTGATCAAAAATTACCTGCTAGCTGTTCAACTGTTGAGGGCTGTCAGCTAACTCTTTTTTTCAGTCTTCTCACTCTTTTCATAAACGAAATCCATTAACATCGTCTTGAACGTGTGATATATTTCGATATCTAACTTAAAGCGGTTCATCCATATGCGTGTAATGCGCATAACTTAGATGTAACACGAAGCAAGCGAAATCGCTGTTTACACCTCAGAAGGAAGTTGTGCAGTTTGTGCACGTAACCGCATTGGTTACGCTGGCCGTCTGTTCTTTCGCAGACCTCAGTTGTGACCGAAAAAGACGCTTGGCCTGCAAAGTTGTTTCATCACATGAAATCCCGTACAGGTTATGAGAAAACATGGGACCACGAATGCGTACACTCATTTGCATGACTGACATGTATCCACAAATATTGCGTAGCAGTACATTGTCATTTGCAGTTAAACACCTCCATACAAAGCATTGACAAATATCGGAGACATCTCGTTTTTCTTCAAAGGTAACATACACCTTTAAGTGACTATATTTCATGAGAACACATCTGAGCGCCTGTAATAAATTTGAACACAAAGTTCTGCCTGATGTTTCCCACAACCTGGTATTTACATATATTTTACTGTATCTGCAAGCTACCTGTTCAAACCGTCTTATTGTTGTTTGTCAATGCACAACACGTCAATTATGTTTCGTACTCTCTTGTTTTGGTAGCTGGACTTCTGCTTGTCAAAGTTCAGATAAGGAACTCTCAAAAAAGTGGCATTTACTTTGCTGAAGTTACATATATGCTAACGTCAATTTTTTCATAATTTGTGGGAACATCATTTGGCTTGATTTGAACAGTGGTTGGTTACAGCCTATGGTAACAAACTGTGAGGCCGAAGTTTTCGCTCATGTGCCCTATCAAAAACAATGCCAACTATCAACCGTACAGTCGTGAGTTCTGATAGACAGCACCGCCACAAACACGTATCAAGTTTTTGTTTAGTTATACTCGACCACAAACCAATTGATGTCACGTGTGAGGTGGGAGATTCACACATGAGCACATACACCACATCACTCGGAGCCTCGAGCGGCTGATTTGTGGTGGAAAGATCACGATTTAGTGATTGTAAGCGTTTTAATCGGTTCTCACGTTATTTATTTGCAAACATCCCACTTGTCGAATGGAGGTGTACTGCTGTTATTCTGAGTATAGGATTCATAGTAAGGCTGTAGAATGCATGAGGGTGAGAGTGCACATATGCACTTGATTCCGTGGTGAACGATCCATACAGAATGAGATAGCGTGTGTGTAATAGCTTAAGCAGGGTGGTCTGGGGAATGAGAATATGAAATATTGCTTCAGGTGAATGAAGAAAATACCTTGACAGCAGAAAATGAGCTTAACTACACCATATCGTACATGTGGCGAACACGCTTCAGCGTGCAGAAAATTAACTGGTTAAATACAATTGCGGGGAGTCGCGCGTAAATTAACTCTATCAAAATCATTCAGATGGTTCAGCTGCCTGGAGACTCAGGTTGGCCGCCAGAATGTGCATCTAGCCTGTTCCTGAGAACTGATGACGTTACAACATTCTAGTAGGGCGTTCCCGATTGAGAACGCCCGGAGACCGAACTAGAGTTGCTCATAATTCAAACGGCGCAATTGATACAGCTTCGGTAAGTTATTTCAGTTGTGGTTGTTTGGGGTATGTAAAGGTAGGTTTCGTCAAGGTTGATGTGGTTAACTGAGGAGTTTATGTGCTGAGATTGTGTCTGCCCTTACACGCTAATAGTGTATGGACAATGGCCCAAATTTATGTAACTTGTCGGAGCATGACGACGAACGAATCCACTTTTCTGATTTTGACTCAATTTTCCAAGTAACGACGAGGTTCTTCACGAGGCATCGTCAACAAACTGAATCACTCAGCATGTTGTCAGTCAATACTAAACGTCGACCTCCATAATATAAGTCTGTAAATGAATGTTTACTTATTACTAAGAGTAACAGCTTGCCATAATCCAAATGTGGCTTTAAACTCAATAAGTACGGCTGAACTCCAGGTTCGGGTTCGACCCCATGAGCGATCTGAAGTCTTTTCTTCTGTGAATCAAAAGTTGGCATCGTACACGTGGCAGGAAGGTGACTTTAGCGAAGTTGAAAACAGAATAATGTGGCTTTCAAACAGATGAAGAAAAGAATCAAGGTCATTCCTATGAATTTGGTCGCATGGGCCAACCCGAATGTGATTACAGTGAATGATGATCGAATAACCTTCGTATCCGTAAAATGAGGCTAAACTCGAGATTACAACAATAAGCAACAACCAACGCAGAACCACGGGAACTCATGAAAGCACTGCAAAACTGTCGACCCTTTTTTCCAAGTTCGGTCTTGTAAAGGCTTGTTTGCAAATTCATCTGACTCTTGAGTCAGAGCCACTAATGGCAGTGAATGCGACATGGAACTTTTCTAGTACGACTGCCTCCCGTTCGTGTTGGTCTATGGCCAAGTGTGTCTCAAGCTTCTATTGATCCGATCCTCGATGGACTAGCGGCAGTACTTGTGTACAAGAATGAGGCAGTCGCCTTTCGTTAAGCGAGGAACAATCATGGCCAGAAACTGTTGATAATGCTTTGATGTTTTGCCAAGGTCAACGTACCAATCAAACCGACATATGCATCCTACAGCGCAAAAAACAAATTCCTTTAATTTATCCCGAGATCTGATAGGTAACAAATCCAATACGATACTGACATTGTAAAAAGTTCTCCGGCTCATATTCGTTTCAGATGGGTTGAAATAGCTACGACGGCTGCTCGTCAGAAAAGTAGGTCTATATTATTTAACTTAGTGGTGTTTGTTGAGGAACACGTAGACGTAGCTTGTACACGATACTGCAAAATGGTGTCACACATGGTGTCTGAAACTAGCGGGATTTAACGACGTCGACCCGAAAAAGGGTACACATTTGACATGAAGTAGAAATAGGCCTATCAATAACCAGACGACGGGTACGGCCTTAAGGTTAAATTATTATGATGATGATGACGATGATCATTTAGTAAATCATCACGAGTTGAGCGGACCAATCTTTTAACTTTGATAGATTTGGAGTGCGGAAATTCCGGTAGAACAACCGTCGCATCAATTCGTAAGTCTAACAGTCGTTTACAGCCACAATTTGCCCATAAAAACGTATTATGATCAATGCACTTATCAGGAGCGGGTCAGACACTGCGCTCAAATTTTATGATTTCATGCGCATCACCAACATAACCGTGGATGCATAAAGTAATGATTTCGAGGACAGACTATGTGGTCTAATGCTACACCGATGAGCATTCACTGATCAGTATATACGGAAGAGCTCTCTTTGCAAAGTGTAACTTAGAACCTTTCGTGGCCATTTTTGCTCGGTCAGGAAAGACTATACATTACCAACTTTGCTGTCGTGTTAATACACATACGCGCACACGTTGATGGATTTACGTCACGAAGTAACGTTAGGTTGCGTTATCAGCTTACCGACAGACAAATACAGTTGACTGCTGTGTACGGAGGATGTGTTTGATTGCCACTGAAGAACGTCCAAGTTCCCGAGAGAGCCACCCAGCTTCGTGCGCTCCAAACTGGAGTACGGCTTGGACGTCACATTCTGTTCTTCATAAATTTCATGGTTCGGAATCGGACCGCTAAGTTTTGAAGTCATCTTTAACCTGAGAGAATGAACAGAGTACGGCAATCAATACAGGTGTATGCAACCTACATTTTCTGTGATATATACCTCATGAAGATGGAAGCCTATTTCGAAAAAAAGACACTAAAAATTGGACGATTCGAATAAACGACCTCAAGGAATTTGTCACTTCTGACAACAACCTCTCTCCATCATCCTTGAAAAGAAGGAGAGAGGAGATCTGGTCCAGGAGCCTTGTTACGCTTCAATAACTTGAGCTCCAGGACCACTTCTGCTTCCGACGGAGGGCCGTCTGGAACGCAATAACTGACCATTCGGGTCCCGTCGTCCACATGGTCTGGTTGAGGCCAGCTGAACTGTTCTTCAAAATGTTCAGCCCACCTGTCAAGTCGACGCGATTGATTGGTGATAAGTGAACCATCTTTTTCACATATGGTCTCACTTACACAGATCAGAGGAAAAAGTTTTATGTTGTTCCCAGATAAAAAGGCTCTTTCCACTCTTTCGACTGTTCGACCAAGTAGTGCTCACGGTCTTTGCGCAAGCTTTTAGTCAGCTTGCGTTTAAGTTCTCGACGGTCGTCATCATATTCAGAACCAGGTGGGATCGAGCGACGCTTGTTCATGAGGTTTATCGACGTGACGGAAATCCAGTTCTGTCGCAACCGAACAGCTCCTTCGGAACACATCTTACAGCAAGTTTTTATAGCTGCTGCGATTTGTCTCGAGCCGAGCAATTTGTTCATCAATGCTTCCCGGTAAGCGTTCTTTACACTCTCCTCGCTCGAATGCCAGTTAAGTATCTTGCATTTACGAATGTATGACCTCTGGGCAAATGACAAAACAAAACGGGCACGCACAACAGCATGGTCCGAGTCCAGGTGGTTGCTCCAAAAGGCACGACAGTCCTTTAACAGAGTGGCGCCACCTGTAACTGACTGCTATATGATCGGGTTGTGTCCACGGTTGAGAAGCACATATAAAACAATGCCTTTTCCTGTTGGAGTGCGATGCTCGAAATATAAACACCGTGACATGTACACAGCCGCAACAACCTTTCACCATTGTCATTGCGTTGTGAACGGACACTAAACATACCCTCAGCCGTTTATTTTATTAGATCGAAAGTTATCTAAAAGTGAGCTCAAGCGAATGATGATGCTAGAATCGCAGACTCATGTCTCTGACACGCAGCGCATATCGAGCTTCATATTGAGAGAGTATTTACCAGAGCAGCTTCCCGACCAACTTGTTGAGGAGTGCGGAGATTGAACTCGCCAGCGCTCATCAATTTTTTGGTTTCAGGTAACAATTATCTCCGGAGGACGTATGGAATGCACAACATTTGGGGGAGAGGGGGGAAAACAGGAGAAGAGACTCGTAATAGATGGATAGTTTCACTGTCATTGTCTGGAGAACGATAAATTGTAGTACATCTCGGTTATTTAAGCCGTTGGAAAGGGTTGACCAGAGGGGCCTTACTCCGAGTCTTTGACGCGCAAGTCCGGCCTGTCAGACAACATGACGAAGGATTTATTGAAGGACTTTACTCGAAGCAATTTACTAAAAATGCTGAATCACTTGGTAGTGCGAGGCTTGCTTAGCCCGACGGCGCAGTGAATAATACATTAATGTCTGGTTCCAATTACGGCTGCTTGCACTGGATATATTTGAAGTTACATTAGGTTCCCTTACTTACACTGCTAAATTGATGTGACGGTCATCTCTGTGCGCTGCATCGATCCAGCGGGCTATGCTGACTAGGACTTCGGTCCTTCCAGGTGCAACCTTGTCAGACAGGCCAAAGGGGAGCAGCCAGACGAAAAGCAGTTACACTCATAGGATTGTATGTCGCACTACTGACCGCGTAGGAGTGCTTAGGTAGTGAGGCACGATCCTATGGGCATACAGCAGAACTATTTTTATAGTTGCGGCACTGCTGTCTTCCGTATCAGGAAGAAGGGGGTTAGAAAAGGTACCCTCAAACAAAGAACACTCCGATCGCCCAACGGTTGACCGTGACCGCCGGCGTATTATCCAATACGGTCGGAAAACACCCGATATTTGTTCAGGAGCAACCATTAAACCTTCGAATGGACCCGTTACGAACGTCTGAATCTAAATCACTTAGTGCAATACGGTTTTATTCATGGTGTTCCAAGGTGCTTCTTATTTTCCAATACCAGGTATTCGATGTACGATATCTGTGACATTTTTATGTTATAACCATAACTAGCCGTACACCATGCAAACGCGGGAGTTTCCACTGTCTGACGGTCGTAGGGTTACGTCAATAGAACGACGAATCAGCGTCTCAGAGGTAACTCGGGTTCATGGTTCCAAATAAAGAACAGGTGACAAGAAACACCAAGAGGATATGTCACCACAGTATGGTTGTTAGTTAATTTCCTTGGTTCTACTTGTTCAACGAAAGAGTAAAGAACTCGGCATGTGTGGGTACAGCTAGCTAAATGCTGATGATAACCGCAGTGCTCGCGGGCTGGATTACTACTGTACTTGGTCATGAGCTAGCAGACTGTGTACCGTCAACCACGATATAAAACCACAGGGTCTACAGAAGCGTCAGAAACTAGGAGAGTCATACAACTTCCAATGTTTATGAACTCAAAGAAATCTCAAATCCGTGTTTCGTGACCCTCCAACGTATTATTCAATCGCGGCATAATTTCCAGCAAAATCGATGCATATTTTGAAACCACACATGGAAGTAATAAAAAGCTTCTAACAACCGCACTGTTCGAGTCTGTCAACTTTGGCTTAAACAACTTACAGAACGTATTCCATTACTTCACGCCGCTTCCCTTTCAAAATCCATTTTAGGTTTAGAAGGAGGCGAAGTCAAGCTAACAAGGTATGTATCCTACGAAACTGACTTCAAAATCTGTCAACAAAACCATCGTGAATTTCAATCTGTGTGAAAGCGCCATGTCCTGGTTTGCAAACCAAAGATACGATTCCATCCTGGAGTGAGCCTCATCAATAATACAATTAAACTTTTGACGAGCTCATCATAGTGTATCAAGCAAACCTCTTCAGGCCCACAGTATCAGAATTTTTTTTATCGCGTCAAAAATTGCGATTATTGCATTTCGGGCTGCTTATTAGCATCCGAAGGAGGTAGGTGATTTCCAGCTCTTCCGTACTGTTGCCTCGAAGAGAGCTACAATGAACCCAACGGCGGCAGTTTTCGTGTGCTTTTCGCATGATGCGTGCGTGACTGTGAAAGTCTGAATCTTGAGAACTACCAGAATACAGTCACCCGATCAGTAGCTCAGTAGCCGATAATACTGAGTTTTTTGGGTAGCACTGAACTGAACAACTTGCGATGAAAAATAGACAAAAGAATTCAGTAAAGAGTAGTTGTCTAGTAAACTGCACGTTGTTCTTAATTACAGAGTCCCGAGTCATTTTTCATTTCTGCATTCGAAGGAAGGGGGACGACCGTTGAAACACTTAAAGGGCTAAGTTCGAATGCAGAACAAGTCGGTTTTCACGCACGTCTTTCCGGCTTGCGTCATTCACTCAGTAAACCGAAAAAACTCCAAAGTCTCTACATTCCTACCTTGAATTATATAGATGTACTAAGTTACTTAACGAGACTGTAAATAGTAAGGGAATGTATGACAAGTAAACCCACCTGCTTAAAAGCAGCAGCTGTGGTAGAGAGTGAAGTTAACGTGAACAAGTACACGGAGAACAATAAGGTAAGTGGAGAATTTTCCGAGACGTCAACGTCCAGAAAGTCAGCATTTACATTGGCGTATACTCTGAAACGAAATTGAAGTGTTAGACACACTTTTCCGAACTTTATTACGAAAAATGAAAAAGTGACTTACCTGCCTTCATTAAGCGTCCTGCAGTGACCACCGATCGTGTGGCTTCTCTAAGGATCCCGGCTGCAACCGTTTTCCCGCTTGCTTGTTCTGTACGCATGATTCTGTGTACGACTGCTATAGGAGGCCTGATATGAACTCAGTGCCACTTTCTTCAGTCGTGCAACTAATTGCACGCAGCGAATGCTTGTCGTTTTCCATAACAACTCATCCATTTTTTCATTCCTCAAGATTGTTTAATCTGTGCCTTTTCAAGCGTTGTTTAAGCGCACTCGAAGGTTCTACGCACTTTTCGCTTGGCGCGCTTTTGAGTGCCGCCGAGTGGGCGGTAGCCCACCTCGCGCTTCTTTTCTTTCTTCTCTTGGTTGCTGCCGTTGGTCCCAGATTAGGCTAGAGCTAACTACTTATCATATTTCCAAACACTGCTGGAAATATACAGTTTGTTTCCAAACGCTATCGCGTTTATTTAGTTTGATGCCTGGCTGGATTACATTACGACGGCTCCTCAGGAAAGGAGTTTTAAACTATTAGGGGACGAGGGTCAAGTGCATATTTACTCCCCCATTACAGCTCGAAAAATGCTGAGTGATTTGACACATAGTCTTTCTATGTGAAGAATAAAAACACAACTCTTTTGAAGGTGGATTCTACAAAAAATCATCTATTTTGCGATGGTTCCGAGATCAGTCGTTGTAGGTATTGAGAAGATAGCCCTTCAAAACTACATATATCGAACTTTCGCCAGTCTCTACAAAGGTAACGCGAGGAAGTTATTGTAGAGAAGTATTGAAAACTACAACGGTTAACTCGGAGAATAAGTTCACGGCCCTTAACCAACAACGAAACTTAAAAAACCGCTGACTTGAGCAATCATGCATGAAACACTTTACATGTAAAGAGTCACTATACAGTCGTCTAAACATTGGTATAGGCACGCACGGTTACCTCCTACACCGATTTCTGTATGGACCATACAACGACCACTTGTAAGAAAATGTACCAATTGTATCTAAAGCTATTTTTGACGGTCACATCATTAACTAACACCATGGATACCCGTAGAAGGCAGGGGAACATACTTATTATCCTCTAGGGTGATTATCATCATCATCATCAAACAGCAACACATCAGTGGTTCACACTGGCGCTTAACTGCACACACCACGAAGGAAAAAAACCCTATATAGGAAGAGAAGAAAAGAGGGGGAGGGACCTAACTACTAAAAATAGCTACGTCTATATTCAAACATAACATCAAGGTGCCTACACCTTGCAAACAAACAACCGAGCTGTAAGTGAAAGTAAGGCGTCATCAGCAAGACAGCTTCCTTACGGCTTTCACTGCCCCGCATCATTAAGTGCACTCACTTCACAGACAACTCGGACACAACGACAACATTCACGCCACTGAGCTCGATTAGCCGCCATCTCACCTAACGTCTCAAGCCACCGACTCTGAGTCGCGAGGGCCCCAGCCCGGGAGACGAACCCGATCTACAGTGACCAACCCCTTCGCGAACGATTTCATTTGTCTACGCCAGGTCATCATCAGCATCAGCAAGGAGTGCTCGATGTGGCAAACGACTAGCTGGTAACCATAGTGCATGACCTAACCATCTAAGTATGTGAACGTGTAGTAATTGAACAAAAGAACCGGTTGAACAGTCGTGTCAACACCGACAGGTGCATTATACAGCAGAAACGGAAAGTCAATTTTGACTACATATTAAAGGGGAAGACAGCGCAATGAAAACAAGAGGCGGACAGACAACGACGAGGTTAGGAAATATGAATACCCTGAATGCTTCTTTGTGTAGATTGGGTAGATGTTGTTGGCATGTTTGAGGACCTTGTGACCAGCTTACTTTCTGGCCAGAAACGCTACCATATATGGATGAGGGTGCTAGCCAATAGCGTGCTCGTATCCAAACTACGGCAAGCACGTCTATTATTTAATTTTCCATCCAGCATAATTTTTTCGCTTGTTCAATAGTGGCGTTAGTGAATGCCCGCATGAGCTGTTTAATAAATCATGTGGGGTCAGTCTGTCCCTTGGAACGTCTAGTGGACTACATGTGGGTCAGTTGGATGGGTGAGTAACAGAGTCCAAATGTGAAATTTCCGAGCTGCAGACATAGATGCATGGCTTAGCCGGTACAGCGCTAGTCGTGTTAAGGCAAGCTTTTTCTGTCACTAGTTCAAATCCAACCGAAGCCCTAAATTGTCACGACTGGGTCTCTTCTAACCTAGCCAGTAACCTGCAGTCGACTGTGTACATGTATGCTGTTCATGCTTATTTATACATACGGACAGAACGACTGCTCTTGTACTCGTTTGGACTATGCCCCCAAAATGGCAAAATTATTGTAAAGGTATAACGTTCTATTTCAAAAGAACGTATCGTTATTTGTGAACGGGTGTAATTCGGGACTTCTCACATATTATTCTGACTGCCCCTCAAGTCATAATACTTTTAGCTCACTACGGTTGACTCAGATGATCATAAATCGACCGTTATATTAGGATATGTGAGGAAAAGCTCCATGAATGCCTACACCCAACAAATAGTGGCAATCAATCACCCGATGGCCAGTCCAACTAACACAAAGTCACTGGGCAACATCAAGTATTAACCTACTTCTTCAATACTTGATTTAGCCGACTGTTCGCCAGTTTATTCACTGACCTATCAAAATGACTCGGATCACGTGATGAACACAGTCTCAAATTAGTGCAGTGATCCCTAAAATTAAATATCACTTGGTTTCATTTCTTACCGTTGCACGCTCCCGGACGAACACCATCGTAACTAGCTGTAACCTTGTCTAGAACCATCACGTAATAATGCTGAACCGGAAAACGTTGTTACCAATGTGGTTTTTACACACTTCAAGATGTCGCAATAACACATTCGCGTTCCGGAATATCACTGACAAAACTTGGTATCAGTCAAAGGTGTCCGAATATAGTTTCTTGACATTTCTTCCCATAACCCGTTAGTATAAGTCCTCGTAAAAGTTCGAAACTTCATTGTGACATAACCGTTTCTACCTTCTCTTTAGTGAGCTGGCATTATCCTCTTAGCTTAGAACACTCTAGAGATACAATGTAATGACGAGAAAATCCCGTGGGTCATCTTAAATTGAAACTGAGTAACGGGATAGTGATACTTAAATGTTATAACGTGAAGAAGCCGTAAATCAATTGATGACAAGTGTATCACTTGTGACGTGGATATTCGGATCGAAAGCACCGCACCGTTGGTAATACGGAACTCGCTCTGATTAACCACATCTAACATGCCGGACGAAGAACAGCACAAGAAACAACGAAGTAGGGTCACTGTGAAGCCGTATAATAAATCACGGGTCACTGAATACGGTCAGAGCTGCCCAAGTCGGACCTTTAATCTTGTGGCCTCAGAACTCAATGCAAGCATATAGAACATTTATGAATTTTGGAAAATCCGCCGCAGTGCGCCAGGTTGAAAGGTTAAACACACCGTTCAGTTTTTATTTTGCAAAAATTTACACAGAACTGTACGTAGTAGATACTTGAAGAGCCCATAAGGCCCTTCATTTCTCACAGCTTTTATTATCTTTCGTACTTTCTCTCATCTAATTATAAATGTGCACTTGGTGTCCAAACCACTTAAGTCGATAAGTACAAGTTCGGTTAAAGATTATGAGAAGTTTGTTTATTTTTCACTCACAATTTCTACGCACGCAGAACGCTAACGGGGGCTGTTAACCAGTGCAGCGTACGTTCTGAATGATTCATCACGGGCGACTTCCTCCACGTAAATGGTGAAATTCCTCTAAAACCGCAGAACGGACTGGATCGAACAGAAATACTCTTGTTTCGTGCGCAAGAACTTTGAACCTGTTGATCTTCCAGAACTGTTGAGGACTGCTTCACTGTTTCTGCTTGTGTTCACTTCTAAGATTTACGGTCTAATAAATGATGGTTAAACCAGTTAAATACTAGCTTCCGAATTCCTGTGTACATGACGGGAAGTAAGCGACAATTGAGTCACCTTAAAGTCCTTCCGTATACTCGTGGGTAAAGATCGAGAATTCTTGGCTGAGAAACGTAGGTGAAGTTTCGAAGGACTAATACTGTTTTTGCAACAGGGGGCTGGAAAATAATCCAACGCATTTATATAACTTCTACTGTCAGTAAAAACCAATGCGTTATCATATTCAAGTAAAGTTCGGATGTAGATTCAACAATGAATCTACCTTTCATATGAAGGGTATAATGGGTTGATTATACACACAACATGTACACAATGTATTCAACTACAGGCTGTTACAGTCCAGTTCTGTGATGTTTTTTCGGGAGCACGGGGCGTTTTTTCAACCATCCTGCATAGAGTTCGACTTACTGAAAGATCTCATAATCATAACCATGCAAATTGAGCTTACGCCTCGGGATGCATTTAGAGGATTTCGATCTAAAGCTGCGAAAAATTAATTTGATTGTTGTGGTTGATAACTTTATTTTAAGCTCGCAGACTAGCAAGAGATCTCATGCATCATGTGCAATTGATAACCCTCACAGACCTCGACCATGTGGCTATGACCACATATGATCATAGTCATGTTAATCAATGTTATCCGATTAACACCGTGCAGAGAGGGTTATTTTATGGCGTAGTGATTTAGTGACTGATACGCGGGTAGGGGGCCGATACCCCAATTTCCACGGGTAGGTACATCTGCAGAGAAAGCTGGCGCGCCAGTGTGATACCATGGTAGTGCAATGGTGGTGGAACTAGTATAGCACCGATTCTCCTTTTAAAAATTTTTTTTTATTGTGACCTCTTGGCCCATCTGGACCTGTGAGAATGAAGAGTTTCCCCTTCAACCCTTAAGAAAGGTGGAAAAAAGTAAGTGGAAACGATTATATCGCGGTGTTTTACATTTAAAATGGAAGGATATCGTGCGATAATGAATAACCAAGAAGAAACAAAATCAACGAACTCAACCTGGAGGCATGAAACGAGAGGCAAAAGCCTGAGCAATGTTGAATGTGAATATTTGAAATTACGCGGCGCGTGCATGCAGCTTGAAATTAAATAAACTTTGTACATTTTAAGTATTTTTACCTGGTCCAACACACGAAACAGAATGACTGTTATTTTGATGAACGGTTATTTACTTCCAAAATAATAAAGTGTCTCTGAATCTGGCAGCAAATTTAGTTATTTATACACCGCCATGTCCAGCCCACACGGAACTGATCAGTTTGTCCATGTCGTTATCCAATGAGCTTCTCTTAGCCTGAACGACAGTCCCTGAAATCAGGTACTTCACTGCTCTTGGAGATTATGGCAAGTATTAGGCACAGTAAGTTACCGATCTGACAATGTTGTTTTGAGATCACGTTCGACGTTTCCAAAATCCTAAACTCCTTGCAACCTGAGAGTAACATTAGTAGTACCGTCGTGCTTGTTCACGTTACCCGATAAATATAAATTTACTTCAAACCGCTGACATTGAAATTGGTGTGTTAGCAGGGGTATCGCAGCTTTATTCGTGGTTGTGTAATTTATCCTTGTTATCTTCAACAATGTACGCTACATTCCACAGTATAACGGTGGTTTGGCCATTATTGTTAAGAATGACGCCCAACTGGTACGACGTTTGTTTGCCTACTGAGGATCGACTGTAGTTTCTGTTGTCACTCGTTTTCTTTGGCGGCTGGTTTGCGGTTGTACTAATGGTTCTCGCACGTACAACTTCACAGCGCTTTTTACTTGCTGCATTGATGTCTACCCGTTGTACGGTGAGTAGATCACTGAACGGAGTTTGCTTGCAGATTCATCGTGCTTTCGGTACGGCTTCTGAATCGCGTTAGCGTAAGGTT
Source organism: Paragonimus kellicotti (assembly GCA_014220965.1). Taxonomy (NCBI): domain Eukaryota; kingdom Metazoa; phylum Platyhelminthes; class Trematoda; order Plagiorchiida; family Troglotrematidae; genus Paragonimus; species Paragonimus kellicotti. The sequence goes on along the minus strand of LOND01003248.1, from coordinate 7,641 downwards.
GGGGAGATTTTTGACGTACGAATTCAACAAAGAAGAACCAGCTTCCCGATCATGCTTTAATAGCACTTATAGCGGCTCCTACATATGCAAATAACAACCTCATCTGAAAGGTCATTTCAGTGGTTTATTACACAAAAAATAACTGTTCCTCGGCGAAGTTCCGAGGTGCAATCTTATGACTTTTCCTGATACGACCTGTGTGTCTTTCATCAGCCAATGTGTTGACGAACTGCTTCGCGAGTCCTACGCAAAAGAGTAAAATATACGGTTCCACTTACCGCGGAGTCATTGAGTCTTCAGTGTATGGGTTTCAAGAATGTCAAACGTGGCTGACAGGATAGGTGCCTAAGCCAGCAACCATTTCAACGTTTGCTCACCTAAAACGTCCATCATTGAGTATTTCTTTGGTCAGGTTAGAATGTTTGACTTAGTCGGTTTATTCAACCATTCGTCTTATACAAACTCCTGAATCTGTTTGAAAATTGCACCTGTCTGTGCTGCGGAAGGTATCTTCACTTTTGCAGCAGTTCTAACATCTTCTCAGCTACAATCTGGTGAAAACGGAAGAGAGAGAAACCATACGGCAGCCAAATCTGGGGCCATCTGCGGGCTAACTTTCAAAGATTTCATTGGACTCTGCATGTTCTGTATCACGGATAAGTTAGCAACCTATCCTATCTTTTTAGGACACCTGCACATTTGCTGTCATAGAGGAGGGGACTTCCGTCTCCCTACTGGTACTTCATACTCCTAGGAAGAGTCCTCTGTGCATTGGGAACACCAGTGTTCCGGATTTTCAAGCCGTCAGCATAAATGACAGCGTTGCTGGGACTGACTTCAGGCTGATCAATGTTACATATCGGAAATAATAAGCGGCCATGGACATGAAGTGCGGCGAGATCTGCTGTCGGGAGTGGTTGTTGAAGATTTAGCCGCGTGGGATCAGGGCGCCTATTTGGTGAAACCATATTGCAGGGGACTGACTAGTACGCCATTAACATCTCAGCAACAACCTGCGGGTTGTAGAAGGTCACCTCGTCAGGCGGCCACAAAAGAAGCTCTAGAGGGTTTTCTCCGGTGACGAATATACTTGAATAGAATATAATCAGCTGCCAGGGCCGTCAGTGAGACTTTTGTACCAGCGAGGTGTATTCACAGATTTCCTGCATAAAACTGTCACGTACGGCGCAAAACCTGGGATTTCCGTCAGCATTCGTTCAAACAATGGACAAAGATGTAAGTCAAGAAAGTGGCGTTTGTGGCGAATGAGTGACGGGCTTCCATAATGTATGGGAAACAAGTGCTCCGTCATCTTCCAGAATAGGAACATTAAAAAGATGATGGTTTAAGTCCATTGAGTTGGATTCGAGGGTGATTGTACTTAAGAAGAGACCCTGTACACTGGTCTACATGCTGGAAGTTTCCTACTGAAGTCGGTGTGGATTTTCGAAGCAAGTAACGATTAAGCTCAGGAACTAGTCGTATGTTCTCACTGTCACAGTGGAGGGTAACTTACTATTCTGTCCACCAGGAGAGGTTTATTTATGATAGCCGGTTCAAACAGAGGGGGAGTCCGTATTAGACGATACCTTGTAAGTTGTTTGAAAGATTGAATCCAAACCTTCTCACAGACTCTCATCACCAAGCGTTACGAATCTTCAAGATTTGATTCCACAAGAGATGTAGGTACTGCGTTCAGTCGCAATCTGTTTGAATCACTCACAATGGGGGGTGGATAAAACGCTGTGTGAACGAAAAATAGCATAATCACGCGAATGATTGCATGATGTCGAACGGTATGTAATGCCAACAATGTTCGTGTGATCACAACGAAGTTAAAGTTCGAACCAGAGTGAAACAGATTTATCTTGGACTGTAAGCACCCGGTGGCGATCGGCACCAGAAACTTCCGGCTTAGAAACGTAACACACTCTTCGACGTACCCACGAAAATGTCCTCTTGGTACAGTCAGTGCGGTGACACCGATATACGTTGAAGGCTGGGTTTTATACGCGCGAGAATGTGAGGGTTATTATAATGCAACGTTTGTTCGTTTTCTGAAAAGGTCAGATAAATCGTATACACTCAATTGAGAACTACGTTGCTATTCCGTCGGGGAAATCGCCAGTTCCCCAAAAATATTGTGTGACCAGAAGACCACCAAGGTTAATTTGTAAGGCACTTTCATTTTCGCTACGGTCATGCACCGCTGCGGCCTTCACGATCGACCTGAACCTTTGTGACAACCGTGGCTGTCATCCTGACTACATGCCTGTACCGTGCCGTTTAGACTTTTGTCTGGTCCGTCCCATTTGACCTTGCTTGTTGCTAATCGCAAACCCTATAAATACGAACGGGTTTGTGACCATGTTGTCTTCGGGCTGAGCGACATAAAGAAGCTCTGTTTGAAGGCCAGTCTTTTTCCTGTGTTCATGCGGTAGCCTCGGGTGGATGGGTTGGATGGGAAGAGACTAAGTGACCGCGTAAGTACCATAGTCCGTCGTTTTTTTCGTTGTGCTATTACCCGCCGTTTTGTTGATCGTTAGTCCGCTCCTGTTTTCGCGCTCGAAAGCTGTAGAACCAGTTACGACCTGGTCACACAGTGAGGTGTAGTGTAACATGGAGATCATACGAAGCGAGTTGTAGAAACGTGGGGAAATGCGCTGTTGCCGGCTGGGCTCTGAGTGTCTTCCCGGAGGCTGGCGAAAGCATCACTTCGACGGCTTCTGTTCTTTCATGTCCGACGACTGTCAATCCACTTTAGCTTCCCCTACAGAAGGTCTGCACCCGTAAAACCTTTGGCGATGTTAGCGGCAGACCTAGTAAGAAGATATTCCAGTTCACTTAAGGAAAATGTTGTTGGGACGGACCAAAATAACGTGGTTGTGCGTAACGGCGTGACCTTCTCAGATGTACTGCAGCTACGTCTGAACTTGTCTCGTTTCGGTCTCTGGCGGTAGGAAGCAACGGGAGGGATACTTGGCTATGCAGACTGTGGACTTGCTAGAGTGGATAGCTTATACGAATAAGTTTCACGGAGGAGAAAGTAAGCAAAGTATAATGGTCCTTCAAGAGTCTGCTAGACTTGAAGTAGTAGCAGCGTAGGCATCTCTAAGATTGTGTTGGCCTGAACGACATTGCGGCAACCGAATCTGCGGCGCTCACAAGACACCTTCGATCCAACGACACAGTGTGCCATTGTGACATTAGTACGCGAACAAAACGCTCGGCGATATTGATGACCTACCAAAATAACCAGTAGACAGTGATCCGTACCACTCCCGTGATTTTTGATGATCTATTTGACACGCTATAGTTTTCATAACTCTCATTTACCTCATGTAATAGTAGAACTGGTTCTGTCAATTACGATAAGTACCGATAAGTATCGAAAACGCGAAATGTTAAAACAACCGATAATCACCCCAATCAATGCGCTAAATGATTTTGAACGTCAATAACCGCATCAGTATTGAGTCTCGTGGCACCAATAAATTGAGTGTATTAGAACCAGAATGAAAGCGCAAAAATTACGACGAAAATCCGAGTTACTGGCTAGACTACTGCAACGTCACGACCGTTATCGGACTGATCTCTGAGCGTTTCCTGATTGTCAACTTCGAGCACCCCGGATGATCTTTGAAAATGCACAAACGTGTAAATTCAGTATACTAAAGAAACACCAAGCACCTCACGGCTGTTTGGAAGACTGACTAATCCCGGTTAACACTTGCCATGCGCGGTATTTCATCTATTGCCCTGGTATTTAAGCAGATCATTTTGAATCGTGAGGGAAGTTTGACCTCTAATTTGGCACCCAGGTCGGAAAATACATCTTCTACTAATTGTTGTGAGTGTGTAGCCATCTCAAAAGGCTTACAAAAGATCATGGTTGACGGTGAGACACCATCCATCTTACTATCAAAATCACACTCAGTCCAGTTCAGCCGTTTTTCGCGACAGATGCAAAGTTTCGTGGTCACTCAACGACAGAAAAAGCTAGTCGGTCTTGAGTAATCTTGTGCCACAAGCCAACGGTTGATTGCCGCTGAGTAAGGCATGAAATCATCATCATCTGCAGGGTAGTGGTTATTGTTAGAGGTGGTAAAGTGTGCAGCACTCGCTGGCTGCCATAAAGAATTTTTTACGCAAACAGCGACCTATCGACGTTTGTTAACAAACTTGGTCGCCGCTCTGACATCTTACTTTCCGTCAGCTTCACCCTCACAAACTGGCTGAGAGCGGAAAAGACCGGTGTTATCAAAGACACTATACTAACCGTTTTCCAAAAGGCCGTTCAAGCAGATCTTGTCTGCAGCAAGAGTGGGCTTAAATTTTGCGTCCTCAACGTCAATAGCATATGTTGGGTCAAGACTTCCGATCAGTGAAGATAAATAAGAGGTGGATCTGCGGATTAAAGTCCATAACGTGGGCCAAGACGACCTCACAGCCATGAATTTTGTCATCTAACGTATTAAAGTTGCTAGTATCAGCAGCCAGGATGAAACTTCCGAGGCCCATTCGTAGAAATGGTTTAGTGATAAGGCAAATGCAATAGAAACTGTCGCTTTGCACGAACATTCTGAATCCACCATATGTGGGTACTTGTTTGTTCCGCTTTTAAAAATGCCACAGATTTACTGGTATCCGAGAAACTGAGTCAAAAATCTGGCCCTGGTCAGTCGAAAAGATAAATCAAACACCTCGTGCAGAGAACGGAAGGGTGGTTCTGAGTTTAGCCACCGTTCATGATAACTGCGGATTTGAAAGCTCTTTATTGTTACCTGTCACTTAAGCATATTGAAACTAGATATATTGTGCCCACCAACAAAATACGGTTTCACCGCGGGACTTCTACAAGGAGCGCCGTCGATGAATGCCACAGAAACAGGCAGTCATCCAAAAATTCTCGCAATACTACTAACTAAGGAAGCGAACGATTCATGTGCAAGGGAGAAACCGACTTCGCCCGTGGAGGCATTTAGAATGGAGTAAAAATTTACCATGTTAAAGTTCGGAAACGTTCATGTAATCAGTCTCGCCGCATTTGTCTGAGGTTGTCTCTACGACACGAAAGGAAACGTCAAGATGAGGCCAGGAAAAGACGCATACGAAGTTTGATGACTGCAGGTTTTTGCACCTAACACCCACGAACACCACAGTAGAAAACGTGTTCATTTTCTTCATCTTACCTGCCGCTGCTCATCTGTGGCTCACCCTATGGATTAAATGGCCTCAGAATGTTCCAAAAACAACTATATCAGAACTGTACAACGGATAGCAGAAACGCGAAAGCGGTTGTATTCCATTTATTTTCACATTACGGCCAACAAAAAAATACCGTTAAAACAAAGAAGGGTATTTAGGAGGTATGCATTCCGGCTAGTCCGTTTACCGTGTTAAGTGTAGGAGGAAACGCATGGGATAAACATCTACCTGAGTCAACGTCAATAGTCGGTGCGCACAGTAGAAACAATAAGGTGTTGTTGTTTCTATTGTATCTAGAATTGCCTGTTGCCTTTCATCCGAAGATGAGGACGATCTACCAATGAAAAAGATTGCATGCTGCAGCACATCTGCCCAAATCTCCACGTGTCCGGCTCCTCCTGAGCACATGTTGTATTTGTAGCTTTAGCAATCGTCCAGTAAGACCACTGCTTTGAGCTCCCATCGCTCTTCGGCACCGAGGATGTTGCGACGACGCCCACAAAAGGAGGCTGGATCATAATCTTGGTTCATGTAGTCTATCAATACATAGTTCGGCCTCCTTTTGTGGCGTCGTCGCAACATCCTCGGTGCCGAAGAGCGATGGGAGCTCAAAGCAGTGGTCTTACTGGACGATTGCTAAAGCTACAAATACAACATGTGCTCAGGAGGAGCCGGACACGTGGAGATTTGGGCAGATGTGCTGCAGCATGCAATCTTTTTCATTGGTAGATCGTCCTCATCTTCGGATGAAAGGCAACAGGCAATTATAGATACAATAGAAACAACAACACCTTATTGTTTCTACTGTGCGCACCGACTATTGACGTTGACTCAGGTAGATGTTTATCCCATGCGTTTCCTCCTACACTTAACACGGTAAACGGACTAGCCGGAATGCATACCTCCTAAATACCCTTCTTTGTTTTAACGGTATTTTTTTGTTGGCCGTAATGTGAAAATAAATGGAATACAACCGCTTTCGCGTTTCTGCTATCCGTTGTACAGTTCTGATATAGTTGTTTTGGAACATTCTGAGGCCATTTAATCATAGGGTGAGCCACAGATGAGCAGCGGCAGGTAAGTGAAGAAAATGAACACGTTTTCTACTGTGGTGTTCGTGGGTGTTAGGTGCAAAAACCTGCAGTCATCAAACTTCGTATGCGTCTCTTTTCCTGGCCTCATCTTGACGTTTCCTTTCGTGTCGTAGAGACAACCTCAGACAAATGCGGCGAGACTGATTACATGAACGTTTCCGAACTTTAGCATGGTAAATTTTTACTCCATTCTAAATGCCTCCACGGGCGAAGTCGGTTTCTCCCTTGCACATGAATCGTTCGCTTCCTTAGTTAGTAGTATTGCGAGAATTTTTGGATGACTGCCTGTTTCTGTGGCATTCATCGACGGCGCTCCTTGTAGAAGTCCCGCGGTGAAACCGTATTTTGTTGGTGGGCACAATGTATCTAGTTTCAATATGCTAAGTGACAGGTAACAATAAAGAGCTTTCAAATTCGCAGTTATCATGAACGGTGGCTAAACTCAGAACCACCCTTCCGTTCTCTGCACGAGGTGTTTGATTTGTCTTTTCGACTGACCAGGGCCAGATTTTTGACTCAGTTTCTCGGATACCAGTAAATCTGTGGCCTTTTTAAAAGCGGAACAAACAAGTACCCACATATGGTGGATTCAGAATGTTCGTGCAAAGCGACAGTTTCCATTGCATTTGTCTTATCATTAAACCATTTCTACGAATGGGCCTCGGAAGTTTCATCCTGGCTGCTGATGCTAGCAACTTTAATACGTTAGATGACAAAATTCATGGCTGTGAGGTCGTCTTGGCCCACGTTATGGACTTTAATCCGCAGATCCACCTCTTATTTATCTTCACTGATCGGAAGTCTTGACCCAACATATGCTATTGACGTTGAGGACGCAAAATTTAAGCCCACTCTTGCTGCAGACAAGATCTGCTTGAACGGCCTTTTGGAAAACGGTTAGTATAGTGTCTTTGATAACACCGGTCTTTTCCGCTCTCAGCCAGTTTGTGAGGGTGAAGCTGACGGAAAGTAAGATGTCAGAGCGGCGACCAAGTTTGTTAACAAACGTCGATAGGTCGCTGTTTGCGTAACATTCTTTGCTTACTTTCCCCTCCGTGAAACTTATTCGTATAAGCTATCCACTCTAGCAAGTCCACAGTCTGCATAGCCAAGTATCCCTCCCGTTGCTTCCTACCGCCAGAGACCGAAACGAGACAAGTTCAGACGTAGCTGCAGTACATCTGAGAAGGTCACGCCGTTACGCACAACCACGTTATTTTGGTCCGTCCCAACAACATTTTCCTTAAGTGAACTGGAATATCTTCTTACTAGGTCTGCCGCTAACATCGCCAAAGGTTTTATGGGTGCAGACCTTCTGTAGGGGAAGCTAAAGTGGATT
>LOND01003247.1:30703-40716 GCA_014220965.1 Paragonimus kellicotti | reverse complement strand
CAGATTACCGATCAATGATGTTCCGTGTCTGGCGTAGGATTCGGTTGGTAACAAAGCGTGAAGTTTGTTGAAGAACGGCCCACAGCATGCAATATCCGCCACGGCATATACTTGCCGTCGTTAACACCCTGCGTCGGTCTATTCGCAAAAACGTTGGGCTGTCCGTGTTGCCACGACACAAGTGCACGTTGAGTCAAATACACTGCGTGCAAAAGCGTGAACACACTGGTTCCCACTGATAAACTTGAAAAAGGTCAACAGTGGCATGTAAGATGTCTTGCACGGTGATATTTCGTTCGCATCTCATCGGTTAATTTTGCGAAATTAACATACACATTATATAGTGGGGGAGCAAGCAGCTAGGCGAAATCGATCTAATCATGTCTGAGACTGTCAGTCCGGTGACCAAAGCGGAAGCATCAAGATGCAACTGAAGCGTACTCATTAAGAACATAAAGTTTAATTGACAGAGGTTTAGCGCCGGTTCGATCAACATGATGTTTAGGGAAATTCAATTACCTAACTCCGGAGACGCAATTATCGGTGCTGGTTTCATTACGACATTGAGCAAAACGGTGGAAAACCGTACGAAGATGAGACAAGTGTTCCTCGTTCGATCGGTTAGCAATTAAGACATCCTAGAAGTTGACGTACGTAAAAGGGAGTCCGCGCTGTATTCCATTTGTGGAGCGCTGAAACGTTCAAGTCACATCACGGAGCCCAAAGAACATCCTTGTGAACTCTTATAGTCCAGAGGCCGTCGTAATACCTGTTTTCTAGGTGTCCTCTTCGACAACCGGGGTGTGTTATTAGGTGCGTACTATGTCTACTTCGGAGAAAACAGTGACGCCAGCAAGTGATAGGGAAAAATCTCTGGCGTGCAGTATAGCGCACAAGTTTGAGATTATGCTGTTACTGACAGCGTAATGGTCACCGTAAGACATCTAGTCCCGGAAGACCTTTTCAGTACCATGTGCAGTGGTGTCACCCGAAAGCTGTTTGAGTTCCGAATTCTGCTCACCCGAAGCATAGGTTTGAATGAAGTCTTGGTTATTTACAGTTTATCTTGAGGTAGGCAGCGTGGACTGAAACAGACTATAGAACCGCGTGTTGTAATGTAATGTCCCACATTGTGCCTAACGGTCTCAGTGTGCAAGCAAGGCTGAGTTAATGATAGGAAATCCTTCAGCAGTGCTGCAAACGGTGTTGTCGGCGGAATAGCCAACCCGATATCAATTGATGTGATCGTCGACTGCCCGCCGTTTACTGTGCAGGCGGTGGTGTTTTCAATTAGCTTGCGCTTCTTGACACCAACAGAAATGTTATGATGTACTAGGGAGTCAGCGCCGATGAGTTATGTATGAAGGTCAGCAGACAGAAATATCCAGTGAAAAGGCCTCCGGACACCAAGACAGACAGTGAATGAACATTCTCCGAAAGTTTTCCCGCGATTGCAGTTCATGCGCCGGTCAGGCTAAAGTCAATCACTTGATTGAAGTAAGATGACGCAGAGTTCGGCCACGGTGTTATTAAGAACTAGCAAGTCGGCGGGACAACACTCGATATAAAATGGATAACTTATGCCTGGTGAGTCGGCGACAGTTGTCGCCATTACTGGCCGGCCTGCCAGCGGTGTGTGGCGAGCTTGGGGTATGCACGGCCGCGTGTATTCCTTCGCTTTTGTCATGAATTATGTTGGGAAAAGCACCATCTTGATGGATGGCAGGAATTTGATCATGCGAGGCTCCTAAATGATCATTTTCTAAGCTTATTAATCCACACAGCCATGTTGTCCACAAGGTTGGACGTGCTCTCTATCAGAAGTTTCAAGCTGTTCACAACTGCTGGGACTACAGTGGATGGCTAGGGAACAGTTGTGGTTGTTGCAAACATCAATTTTGACGGAAAGGTTTTGAACACCTTGTCTGTGCTGGCTGCCATCTTGTCAATCGAACTATCCCCGTCCGCTGCAGTCAACATAAGTTGCACCAGAGCTGGCAACTTTCCCATCCATGATTACTGCAGGGTGGTGTAATCTGGCTTTCGCGAACCCAAAAAGGCTTCTCATGTAACGCAGCAGTTGAGGCGGGAAACCGTTGCATCGTTTGACTGGGTTATAAAAGTCGTGAAAACTCGGCCTCTGCATCCTCTTGAACAGTGTAAAGGAAATCTGAAGGAACGGATTCCAATGTATCTTCAAACTCTCTCGTGACACCAAAAGGCCGGGCTTGAGCCACAGAGGAAAGTTTTGTTTCCTTCAACGTTATTATTTGCGTAATAAAAACAACCCCACAGCCTACGATTCAGGGTTCTATAGCCAGACAATTTTTCGAGGCGACACCGTGTTCTGCCCTAATATCAATGTCAGTAATGTTGTCGGGCACAGTTACTAATATTCAAAAGAATTGGAGATGAAGCACTGTCTGAAAAAATATAGAGGCCCACCAATTACTTATTGGCCTAATCAACAAAATGATGGAGAACGGAATGACACTAAACATAAATGACGACGACAGTCGATGGTTGCTGAAGGTGAACACGGAAATGAAACGAAAGGCGTATATGTAAAAAATAGTGCGAGTCGCTGACAAGTCAAGGTCCATGTAATTGAGAAGTTCGCCGAAAACAGAAGGACGGTGCCGGAGGGCAGGTTTGGATGACGTTGGGTGAATAGTTTAACGCGCGGCATGGGACGGTAGAGCGTTGAGCATTGACGAGTCAGAAGATATGCGAAACCAAAACTTTCACCTTGTAGTAAGTTAGTTATTGAAGAGTTCGCCCAAATTCAGGAGGCAGGTGGTGCGCAGAGAATCCCGTTTATCGTTGCGCTAATAATAATGTGTGTTTCGCAACGCATATGTGAGGGTCATTTGCGGATGTACGTGATCATTTTAGATATGTACATAAGGCAACAAAAGTAAGATCCGTCAGCAAGAACTCTCTACCAGAAGGTGAAGGATTGCAATTTATAAAAGTTAGATGCACGCTTCAGGGAAGAAGACAGTTCGCCTATCCCACAGATTCAGTCCAGGAAATGTGATGTTATACTGATCTACCTTTTACAAGGTTACGTATGAGCCAACGTTTCAAACGGCTCGAAGTCATGCCGGAAGTACGTCCGTATGTATCACCAAGGAATTCGAAAATGATGTACCCAATTGGAGTCGAAAATGATTATGATGCTTCCCAGCGAAGGTTTATAAGAAGTAAACAAAATGGTGCACACGAAACCTACAGAATTGAATCACTCAATATAACCGGTGATGTGACGACTACAGATGAAAAACTGCGTTGCGAAAACACAATTCAAAAGACAACATCAGTACGTTATAAATCAATCTTTTGTAAGAATTGCACTATAGACCTCCACTTGACACTAGAAGTCGAGCTGTGGTTTGGATATATACCCAGTTCACTGAGCTGTTTTTGGACGCAATACGTGCTCATATTTCTCTCGAACATCCCGGTCCTGTCCATTCTTTGCGTCTTCGAGTTCCGGACTGCTCATTTAGCAGCGTGACCCTCGTAAAGTTGTAGGTTCTCACAATTCTGCAAATTGATTCGACCATCGGAATTTGAGTCCCTCGTCGCATTGCTTCATAGGACTATCTCATCATGATATTCTTCACCTTACCCTCACTTTCCTCAAAATGGCTTCGATCAGAAACAACGGCGTCTTCTGAAGGATTGAAGTAAGATCGTATTGCTCATGATTGACTGAAAAATATTAGCGTCATCAAACAACACATTCCGTTCGTCTTCAACCGGTTTGCATTCACTGAAATCGATTTGGTGCACTCATCAATTGTGTGTCTCCGGTGAACGTCTGCATGGTTGCGACACAGCGAATGAAAGGTATTGCAGATAACAACCAACTGAGCGTACAGGGAGATCTTGTGGTTTACTAGTAATCAAGAAAATGCAGAATCCTCATGACACCTGTCCACCTTGTTGAATAAACCGACATTCAGTTTATTTAAAGAAGCTAGGTTATCCCGTATTATCATAAGCGTCGTTTGCGAACCCCCACTCGAAATATTGTTCATTTTTGGGAAGTTTGCCGTGGTGGGCCGAAGGCGGTTAACTACGCTTGCGGCGATGAGCTATTGGTACTGTAACCCATCACGCTAACCATCATCGCCTCGGCAGTTATGAGCTTATCCAGTTGGTCTTGTTGCGTTTTCGTTCAGTTACTGGCTGTCGCTTCGAAGATCGGAAACTTGTCTATCCGATAGTTGTCGCTCGCCTCATCCACTTGTCTATTTAGCGGACAGCGGTGACCGCCTGAAGAAAGCCACCGGCACAACTCAGGCTGTTGGAATATCTCTGGAATGCGCAAATAACTCATTGCATGAGAAGACTCTACCGTGTGTCCAGTTAACGTTTTACAATTGTACTGTCTTTCTGTACGTGATGTAGGATTGAACTGACTCGCTGGTAATCCGTTGACCACATTAAATTCGTTTAATGGGGAATGCACCAACAGCCTTCGAAAAAGGAGTTTTAATGGATTGCGTTCACATCCTGGTGCGGTGATACTTTACATGGTTTTCAGTAATAATAATAATAATAATATATATTTCTCAACGCATTCGTGAGAGACACGCTCGGATGTGCGCGATCATGACAGATAATTACAGGCGTTACAAAACAACAAATCAACAACATTGTAAGACAAACATGACATTATGATGCGAAGATGACCTAATTCGTTGTTTACGATTCGGAACGTAAAAACGAACTCAGGCTCACAGTTAGCCTGTAGTCATAGCGTCTTAAATTGTAGGAATCTGCAGATGCGATAATCGATGAGGTAAATTTTATCCGCATCAGTTGAAATCTTTATGGAGCATACGTCACAGCTTTCAATCGTCAGAAGATTGCGGTTCTTCGGGTGCCTTCTAAAATACGACAGCTCTAACGAAAGTCGGGCAAACATTTTAATGACGCCCACCTAGGCGGGGTTTATAACGGACACCTCGTGACTGCTAGTTAATTTGACGAATTAATACATCTGAGGAGGATAGTTAACTTCATTATACGGTTGTCAAATGAGTCAGCATAGTCTTCGGGAGGTTTCTGAACTGTGCTGACAATAAGCATTATTTCACAATGCGCAATGGGGAATATTCATAATCACCATCATAGTGTACATATACGGCGTTGCAGCCTAAGTCACTGGCTGCGACTGTTTTCCCGTAGGTGTTGCAGAAAATAATGGATTAAAACTGGTGGCTGAAAACAATTCAGACGTAGAAGAGGCTGAAGTGAAACGTTGTTTAGCTTTCACTCGCCAATTAACTGGGAATCGTTTACGGACAATGACTCGTTTTTCTGGGTTGATGCATGACGAAAGTAAGTTTGCCTTAGGTAAGTATAGATGCTAGTAGTTGTCACAAATAGCCAACGGGAAGGTACCATCTCTTAGCGTAGTCGTATATCCTGTCTCCGCAAAAAGCGCTCTCTCATGTATACTGTAGTGTAGCTTCACTGCTGGGGACTTCAAAGCATTCACAAGCCGTTCCACTTCATCAAAGAAGCTCCTCAATGGAAACGACCAAACGTGTAATGGGCCATGGTACTAAACATTATTGCACGAATGAAGTACGCAATGCATATTACAGACAACTTAGTCACCGTAGAAGAAGACAACCTGATTAAAGTATTTCAGCAAAAATAACGGGCAGTAATAATGCACGATAGGTAAGGGGGATTAGAGTGTATGTATTCCAGACAAGAATAAGGAGAAGATAATGTTTCTATATTAATCTTCGTATAATTCATCACATCGTGTGGAAGAACACATAGCTGCAATGAAGTAAAAGTGGTCCGTATTGGGTGGCTTTTACCCCATGAAGAAAGCAGAGGAGTAGCGCTACGTGCGAAAGTTTGTTGTGACACGTGAGGATAGAAAAATAGCTTGACTTTGATGGCTTTCTGCATACTTACTGAAGAGACAAACACCGTGAACGACCTAGGAGGGACGCCAACTTCGACACAGACGCTCAGCAACGCCGAGGAATGCTAAGTTCACGAGGTCGAGGGGGGATTGCGGTGACATATAGATGGACAGCTATAGTAAGTAGTCGGACCTACCAGATATTCACTATCATGTCGTTTTTAAATGTGTGACTCCATCCCCACTCTCTTCACAGAAACAGAGAGTACCGTCAATCTGCTTTCATTGCACACTCCGCTCTACTTTCCTTTGTCAAGGAAGTATAAGCCTTTGTAAACTTGGATGTCTCGTGTGGAACTGGGCAGGTGCGTCACAGATGATTGAATGCAGCGTAAAATAAATTGTCATCCCTTGCGTTCTTTTGCGACGGCCATTGTTGAAATGCCACTTACCGATGTGTGTGAGGGTTTTCGGGGACCCGCGCCATAATTGAAGGAAGTCACGAGTGAAACACCGATAAGCAAGCCACATTTCGGTGCCCGAATAGTAAGTAAAAAGAGATAGCCCATTGATGTTGGCCTACATAGTCAGGCAGTCACTGTCTCTCAGCTCGTTCTATGCATATTTCACGGGCGCTTCTGATGTCAACTATATGGACACGGGTCTTTTGAAGGCAACTTTTGGAGCATGCCTCTCGAATAGTATTACAGTTCTCACATCTGAATGGAAATTGCGAAACAAAATTTCTCAAAAATATGATGAGCAGCTTTAGATCAACGGCCGTAGGAGGCTTGGCTTGAACAGAAAACAATCTCATTTTCTCAAGGATAGATGAGGTCATTAGAGCCATAGTAAAATGTTAAATGATATATTGTTGACGATGGCCACATATACCGTGCAAATTGGGCACTGCCTTGAGAGACAGGCATGGAAACAACACGCTTTCTAATAACGGAGGAAAAGCCTGTAGGATTGATAGCAAGTTCTGCAGTGTTCACAATTAACCGCCGTTCTTTGTAACCTAGTTTTGTATTTAGTAGTGTGAGCTTGTTTATTAACATCATCTACACCTTTGTTTAAAGTACTCATATCCCGTCTGAACTGGATTGATTACTGCGACAATAAACGTACCATTTTTCTCTACTCATTTTTCACTGAACTGTTGGCCGATAAATTAATAACAGTGTGAAATATTTCAGCTTTTCGTTTTCACTGGCCACGCAATGTCAGAACTTTTACTTTCTACATAACGTATGGAATAGTCCATCTACCGTCACTTGATTCCAAACCATGGTGTTATCATACTCTGTGTATTGACCCTTCAGCCCGGCGGACATCAACCTGTCTGTGGGCCGTTTCACATGTTTGTAAATGGGGATTCGGTCTTCATTTGTGAATACACTTTTGCATCTGTTGTTAACACTAGATTCTCCTGCGTTATCGTACTCGTGCTTGCTGGCCACTTGTTTAATTAACCCACTACATCTTGCGTGGTCTCGGCGAATTCGACGACGTATAGTGGTATGACGCTGACTTCCGCGTTGAACTCATAATGGGACGAGGTACGGGAACAAGTTCAAACTCACACCAGTGGCTTGCTACCCCGGGGCACCCTGGTAATAAAGTGCGGCTTTAAAGTAAGAGACATGGCTGGAATGCCCTGCCCCTTTTTCGTCATGAAATCATCCCAGGATTTCAAATTCCTGTACAGCCGATGCATAAAATTCAACAGCATACGTTCCGTGTTATCCTATCTTATTGCGTTCTGCGTATCTTGTAAGTTTGGTCGTTACTATATTCATTTCAGTCCCAGTAATCACATTTTGACGTCGCGCTCTAGAATTGTTCACAATGATCACTGAAATGGATCAACAATAAGGCACTTCAAACGCTCGTGAAGTAGGGGATAATTTGAAAGAGAGAGATAATAACGGCTTCAAACCCGATTTACACTTTTCTGTTGCGCTGAAAAATGCACCACAACCAACCATGTTACATGAATTCCGTTTTGTTTTCGGCGCGCTTCAACAATATCCACGTTTTCTTCCCAATTTCGCCCCAAATGCTGGTTGTTTGCTTGATATTGTATCCATCGACAAATTTTTTTGGTCTATTAACCATTTATAAGAGGCTACATACTTGACCCTCAACATCTTCGAACTGCTGCTGGTTCAGAACCGTTCACTGTTTAGAATCATTCAACAGTGACTACTGACGCTTCTCCTGTTGGATGGAGAGAGGCTGTTAGAAAGTGTGGTGGGCCCATTATAGGTATTTCTTGTCGTCTGACCAAGACCTAACAATGGTATTCTTAGACCCAACATGAAGCACCTACAATACATTGGGCTGTTAAAACTTCATCACTGACTTTGGATTGCAGTCCGGTCGTGCAGCAGAGCATGAAACCTTCAAATTTCTGTAGTATTCTGGCAATTAACGTTCAACGGTGTATGCTACAATGGTGCAACGCTGAAAAATTTCCCTCAGTTCTTAGGTTATACGATTATTCATTGCGGTGCAAAAACAATTCCTCATGTAGATTACTTATCGGGATCCACATCGTCGGACTTGAATTCTAAGGATTCCGAATGTTCATCAGTTCAACAACCGCAAAACCGAAAGGGATGCACATGTATGTGATGCCCACAATTAATTCGGTTCTATCGCCTCTGCCTCAAAGTGTGACTGGACATGTTATGGGCGGTGTCGGTTTCTTACATTTTACTGCTGGTGTGAAAGTTTGTCCGTCACTCCAGTTGGGTTACTGTTTTGATGATTGGGTTAAGTTCTGAACACTTCGGAGGTGATAAGATGAGGCCACTTGCACGTTTATCTTGTTGGTGGTCGGTGTCAGATGTAGATATGAAACACTGCCAAAGATGGGTTCGACTGTATGCACAAGACTTATAGTAAACAGTCGTGGTCACTTCGATGGTCCGGTAAGTTTGAAACGTTCCGGAAAATTCTTGCTGATTTTTGTGGTATCTTTTTTGAAAGATACTGTGATCTAGTGCTTACTGATTCTTGCCCCAGATGACCTGATGTTTTTATAACTTTCTGGCCGAGTGGAGACTGTACAAAACATGCTTTGAGAAAAGCATTTTGTTGGGCTGGTCTACCTGTTACTTTGTTCACCGATAATTGTGCTCAAATCACTGCGAGATCTTCCGATAATTGGATTAAAAGACTTGGATATCGGCCTTGGTTTGCGGCTCCACGACATTTGCGATTCACTGGACTTGCGAACACTTTGTACGTACGCCGAAGTCTGCCATTACTTCTTTGAAGTTAGGCTTATTTGTGGATCTCGATTAAAGAACCAATGCTTTTCTTGCGCACTGCACAAACGCATCACATTCTGTGGCCGAGAGAAGTCTCGCAATCCTTTTTGAATCACGTTTTTTGTATACGAGGGTTGACTAAGTAAACGCCGCTGAGGTTAGGTTCTTCAAAGGCAATGGTTCACATTCTGCGACTGGAATGTTCTTTTCGCCTAAAAAGAATTGCACGGTCACTATTCTTTTCTTGGAAGAACTTTCTTGCCATCAAAGACATCTTAACCAGGATGCGTTCAATCCTAGAGGGTAGCCTGTTAATAGAGGCGCCGTTGCTTCGAGTGCCAATACACTGTTTATCAATGATTCTGTTGCACCTGTGGGAAACGAGATTTCTGGAGTGATTGTTGCTACTGAAGGACATGAGGCACTCGAGGCACTGACAGTCAGAAAGTCTGAACAGTTGGATCCCAGACCACCAAAATTATACATATGTCTGAGGGATCACGCAATGTGTGGTGGATGTAACGAATATGAATGACATGCTTTGTCTCTTTCCCTTGTAAAATAGCTTCACTATTTCAGCCTCTTGAACAAACCAGAAAAACAGTTCGACAACATACGTTATGGTGCCTAATTGCGTTGTGCAGTTTTGCTACGCTCTGTCCTTATTCTATTCAGTTCACTCCCAGTAATCGCAGTTGAGCTTATCTTTAATGAAAAAATAAAACTACATTAGGTTATTCCGACATTCAAAGTGATAGAATATATTGGCCGTTTCAAATGACTGTAACCTATCACAACATATTGACCAGAAAGGTTTAGTAGCTAGGAATACG
>LOND01003247.1:18009-30603 GCA_014220965.1 Paragonimus kellicotti | reverse complement strand
CACAATGGTCACTGAAGTGGATCAACATTAAGGCACTTCAAACGCTCGTGAAGTAGGGGATAATTTGATGACATCTGGCATGCGATGTCTCATAAAATCTGATTGACATGATAAGCTGATGGTTGCTTTCCCTTTTACACTTCATTGGCTGGGAGGCTCATGTATCTGTCAAAAACCTGGCTTCTTCAGATCATTACTCACAAGCGAAAGTGGTTGAGCGTTCACATATGATAATTCGGTCGTGCCTAATGTGAGGTCAATGGCGCAGTGGTAAACACGTTGCCTCATGAAAAGCATGGCCGGAGTTCTAGTCCCGCAGTGGCAAGGATATGCACTACTGACGAGCTCTAATGAGAGCGAAACTCGAGTCTAGTGCTTCTTTTCGAAAGGGGCCGACTGGAAGTCTATGGGAATGCGACAGCTGCGATCAAGTTGTGGGTGATGTTCAACTTAAAATTTTCCACAGTCACCAATCAGCACTTTCTATCGTACTTTACGGAAAGTCTCTCCCAACATCTCACACCTGATAAATGTTTACCAGCTGAAAGAGCCAAATTCAATGTGATAATTCAGTCACAATCTCCATCTATTCGTGGTTTCGTTCTGCGGTTCCAAACGCAAGCGGCTAAATGTAAATACGGTATCCCGTCAGAGGAGAAGCTACGTGATAGACTGATTACTGGTAATAACTTGTTGGAGTTAAAGCAAAAACTTCTTATGCACCATGACTGGCAGTTGCATACTATCAGTAAAGTGTTCGAACAAGGGCGGAATGTAAAAGAAGTTGCAAAGGCCGCCGGAGCTATCTTGTACGATTATTCTAACAATCCAGCACCAAACAGGACAACGAATTCAAACCGCTTGCCGATTTTCGTGAGCCCAGATTAGTCGTCCGTTTATCTGAATGAAATCTTACGAGCCCGGTGCTGCCGCGATCGCGGATATGCGTATCCCATTGCCGCAGTCATTTCCGGTATTCTGGTTTACAGAGACAAGCGAAGTGATTAAGATGCGGAAAAGTGGGTCATATACAGTCGGTTTATAGGTCCAAACGTTTGCGTCGTTTAAGGATGGACCATAATTCCAACTTACAATCACTGACTGAGGGTGTTTCCATCATTATTCTATATCGTTTTGACCGAAAACTGCTGAGTTCAAAAATATAAACGGCTGCTCCTGGCAACAGCCACAATTTCTTTGTTGATGCTCGTTGTACTGAGTCAGTAGTCTCGCACTTAGATTTAACCCTGCTTCATCGTCAAGCCCTTCCTCATCCCACAGAAGTTAATACCCGCCTTATAAGTGGTCATTCATTGTTCACTGTGGGTTGTTTTACCGCATCGGTAAAGTTTCTATATCAAGGGTAAATGTTTTAAGTTGTCCGAATGCCCCTATCCTTGGGAATTCGAGGTTTACGTTTACTACATTCTAACATTCCTATGTTAACTTCAGTGAATGAGGCGTATGTTGGGCAACTTCCACTTGACTGTTCTAAGACTCCGGGGGAAACGTAAATACTGAATATGAGGCTCGAAGCTTTGGACGATCCAATCTTTCTAAGGAGATGAATAATTTCGTCTGATTCGGGCGAACTTTTGCACAAAGAATTGCAGTCCACGTGTGAGAAAGGAGCGGTAACATCAGTTGAATCATCAAAGCAGACGACTTCGAAAGGGACATCATTGAACCATGGTAGAATTACATGGAAAATCTGTGGTGACTACAGGTTGTCGCTGAATATTTGTTTACTGTTTCGTACCTGCACAAAAACAGAATCCCATGACTTGCTGTATCCGTTGTCAGGTTCAGAAGTCCTTACAGTAGCCAGCTTGCAAAACGACCAATTGAAAACATCGCACGATAGATGTCGAGCAACTTGACAGTGACTGATACACCATTTGAATTGTACCAGCACACCCTCCTACTCTTTGATTCAAAAGTTGCCCCAACTGTATTCCAAGAAGCCGTGGATACGATTATTAGAAACCTAGATGGCAATGAAACCTCCCAAGCTGATGCTATTTTCACGCCTCGGAAAAATCCACCCACGGATACCGCCCCTTTCTCTCTGCTGAGTCGACCTTCAGTTTAAACATAACCGCTGACCCGAGAGAATGTAATTATTTTTCCATTTCCAATCATCGACGTCTTGACTATGTCTTTAATAATAACGGCTTCAAACCCGATTTACACTTTTCTGTTGCGCTGAAAAATGCACCACAACCAACCATGTTACATGAATTCCGTTTTGTTTTCGGCGCGCTTCAACAATATCCACGTTTTCTTCCCAATTTCGCCCCAAATGCTGGTTGTTTGCTTGATATTGTATCCATCGACAAATTTTTTTGGTCTATTAACCATTTATAAGAGGCTACATACTTGACCCTCAACATCTTCGAACTGCTGCTGGTTCAGAACCGTTCACTGTTTAGAATCATTCAACAGTGACTACTGACGCTTCTCCTGTTGGATGGAGAGAGGCTGTTAGAAAGTGTGGTGGGCCCATTATAGGTATTTCTTGTCGTCTGACCAAGACCTAACAATGGTATTCTTAGACCCAACATGAAGCACCTACAATACATTGGGCTGTTAAAACTTCATCACTGACTTTGGATTGCAGTCCGGTCGTGCAGCAGAGCATGAAACCTTCAAATTTCTGTAGTATTCTGGCAATTAACGTTCAACGGTGTATGCTACAATGGTGCAACGCTGAAAAATTTCCCTCAGTTCTTAGGTTATACGATTATTCATTGCGGTGCAAAAACAATTCCTCATGTAGATTACTTATCGGGATCCACATCGTCGGACTTGAATTCTAAGGTTTCAAATGACTGTAACATATCACAACATATTGACCAGAAAGGTTTAGTAGCTAGAAATACGCAATGGTTAACACAATTGTACCTGACTCAAACTCTGAACCAGTTTCTACACAGCAGCAATACTATGGTAAATGAACCACTGAACTTTTACAGTGTTCAGTATTGGTTGCAGCGTTTTCATTCATGCGGTTGAACGACAATAACATGATGCTCAGTCAAGAAGTACGGTCGCCACAGGCAACCGCTTGCGACGGAGTGATTGATAATCAGTTGATGCCAGGCAATCGAAATATCCTGGGGAAACGAAACTTGCACCTTGACCACAGTCATTTAGTCCAACTGCCAGTCTATCTGCAGCGATTGCAAGTACAATTTCCCGTCAGTCGTAATCGTTTACTTACAGTAGAACCATTCATGCGGAAATGCATCATTCACTAAAATTTAAATTATTGGTTTCTCAGTCAGATGGAACAAACAGTGGCTGACACCTTGGCCCGTCCCTGGTCCACGTGACTTAGCCCATGGAGATTTTTGCGGACATCCGTACTTTTCCCCACCCTCATCATATGGCGTCGTTGCAAAGGTAACTGGCGACAAAGCGCTTCAGAAAGCTGGTGCTGAACTTGAATGGGAAGATCTCCGAAAATTATTGTCACGTCATCACACTAACCATGATCACTTTCAGTAACTATCAGTTTCTGATAAAATGTGTTGCCACAAGTACTCAACTTTTAACACTGCCTGCACCGATTAGGGATTCAGTTCAAGGTGAACTACGTTGGTTCCGTTAAGTTCTGTGGACCGCTTTTTGGACCAATATTGGGCTAGGTGGTAAATAAGCGGATATTTTTGTGTGCGCCAATATAAGCAAGACATATGGAGCCATCAATGTGTATAGCACAATGAGCTTTCATCAAAATTGAGAAATCAAGTTAGCTTAACTTTCGTTCGGCCTAACGTTGAACCTTTTAGTTAGTCATACCGGCTCTATTTAGACTCATCTTTGTTCACTTGTGCTGCTGCCTTCATCAATTTTGTCGCGGTCTGCTAGACACCAGGTTAACGCGGAGTTGTATGATGTAAATTTATTAAGATCTCAGTAGATCTTCTGAAGCCTGCGAGTTGCACCACTGTTTACTAAAATGTGCGGCATTCAATGGGTGATTGTAATGGCAGTGCTCAAACAGCCTTGGAAAGTGCTGACGATCGCCAAAGTCTTCATGATACCTCTATGTCTGAGGAAGAGTATTTTTCAGCCGTCAACCTAAGGGGACTCAAGCCTGGCTAACAGGAGAGCGACTAGTTTCAGATGCATTGGTGTTCAACAAGAACTGTTGTACCGGATCCTGAAGGCGACTCCCCTGAACTCTTCGGCAACCGCCTTCGGGACTATGCATTTGCAGCGAAACCCCAAAAGTGAAGACCATAAAACAGCTGAAATTTTGGATACCAATCTCTCTCAAACCTATTCCAACTAGCACGTATGTCCCGTTTGCAAGTTTGTTGGATTTTTGGAATGTGAAACTTGCTGATATAAACTGGAGAACGTTGGCCGTTGTGACATAGTTTTCACCGACCTCGAAACCTTAAACTCCCTGCGACGTGAGAGTTGCCTTACCAGTACCACCGTGCCTGTTCACATTATCTTGTGAATGTAAATTTACTACAAACCACTAACATCAAAGTTAGTGTGTTGGCGTAGGTATCGCAGTCTTACTCGTGGCTGTGTAATGAACTTGCATCCTCCTAAACATAGTGAGCCGTGTTCCATAGAAAAGCGATTTTCCGGCCATTACCGTTGGGGACGTTGCACAACTTATTCGACTGATGTTTGAGTTCTGAAGGTTGTCTGAAGCCTCCGTTGACACTTGCACGCTTTGGCGACTGACGTGCAGTTGTACTGATGGTTCTTTTACTTCTACCACCCTATCGCCTATACTTGTTGCATTGAAGCCTGTTTGTTGTGTGATGGATAAACCATTAGGTAGAGGCTTCTTGCCGACCCACCGTCTTCTCGTTACGACTTCCGAATCGCGTCAGCATAACATTGGGGGAACTGTGTGCGTACGCACCAAAGTGTGGTAAACCAGATTGGCGACAGATTTTTTTGTGACTAGAGGATTGACTGCGGCCAGTTTTCCTACGTTTGTGGCACTCAACGAAAACGACAAGTTAGTCAATAATGTTTGCTACCACATGACTTGCAGCTGTTTCATAATTGTGTAGGGGTCGAAGCAAGTACACTTTGATTATTTTAAAGTGCATTTAAAATGTTTACTCCGCCACACCAAAGTCTTTGTTGACGCTCAGGCCATCTCACATATCTGTTGTATTACGTCGTCATTTCATCTTTTAAATCAACACTGACATCCTGACACTTTTCGCATGCCGTTCTGTTTAGCTGGAGACGGAAATTCGGCAGTAACGAAGGCTTCTTCACAGATCACGAATATTTATCCCAGCGATCAATTGGTTACAAGGTTGAATTAGTAATTGGTCTTCAAAATTAAATCCAGATGCTTTGCTCTGAAGCTCCATAATTAACTACCTGATATCTCATTTTTTATTATTGTGAGCATGCTAGATTTTGCCAACTTAGATATTACAGTTTGAATATGTGAGGGCAGTGAGTGCTTTGAAGATCTCTGAAAAAGAACTGTACGCATCACTATCAAACACGGTGGAGTAGTGAGCGAATGTCATTCCCGCCTCCAGCTCTTCGCCAGTGACACACTTTATTTCGATGTAACCTGAAAAACCTTCTATTTTTGTCAACAAAGGATGATTATTCAGAATTTTAAGCCGACGGAATTTTGTCATACCGACGATACTACAAATTAGTACATGGGTTTGAGGTGGGACCGGAAGTCACACGTTTGAAATCAGTTTACCTGTTTAAATATCTAACGAGTGTTTGTCGAGCCAAGAGGCAATAACTGGAACAGGATGTAACATCGCTCTTGAAGATTGCAGCAGGTCTGATTACAAACATAACAAGGCTTCAATTAAGTGGCAATCTAAAAACGTTTCGGAACAATCAATGAAACAGAAGTCAACGACCTCAGAAGGAGGACAGTTTAAGTAATAGACCGTCCAGTAAAAAAAGATTTGTTGAATAAAGAAGGTTCGAGGGCGGAGCTTGCAAAACTTCTCGTCATGACTCCTTAGGCCACTGCCAGCCGCCAGGATGGGGAACTGTTCAGCCAGTCCCATGCTGAAGAAACGATGTGTGAGAACTAATTCACTGCGGAGTCTTCGAGGGTTAAGTGGGCACAGATCAAGAATTTTTTCGTCTTGTAAGGCACACACCGCAGACCAATGATCAACTTGGAAGTCGCCTAATGAAACCACTCAGCAACGAATGTTCTCCTTCAGATCGGTATACACGACTTACCTTACATACTCAAGCAGCGGTCGTATATAAATCCCATGATGTGTCTGAAACGCTTTTTTACCTAGTCGGGGACAAATTCTTTTCATCATTTGAAGGGTGGCGAATCTCCTTTTAGAGCCATTTCGCGGCGGTGCGCGATAGGGAGGCTAGGCGACGCTCGGATGTCCAAAGCCTTCTTCGGATAGGCTTTCGTGATTTCTACCGGGCAGGGTGTACATCGAAACTCGAAGGCATTTTCAGAATATCTACTGAGTGACATGTGTGCACACTTGTTTTTGTTCAGAGAGATAATACAATCACGTGACCACCAGTTAAATGCAGTAAGATCTATCGGTAGGACACTGGGATCAGTAGCATTTCAGATTTTCAGATAGTCAGCGTTGGGCAGAGCGTTGCTAAAAATGTCCTTGATGCAAATAAGCAACAAAAAACGGAGCGCTTTTCCGTGGAGGAACCCTCGCAGAACTACGGGAGCAGTGTGAATGGTCTGATACGGCCTTGACCCTAAGAGTTCTAGCACCAGGTGAACAGGAAGCGCGGCAAAACCTTCCGCTGACACCACAACCCTTCAGCTTATGTCTGAGAGGACCATGTGGAACAGTGTCCAGTGTCCTAACAAAACTGGAGAAAATAGCGCCTGAACCATGACCGGTTTCTTTCTCCGCTTCAGTCTATCCATGTTCATATACTTGCTACGCGTGTTGGATCAGTAAGGAGGCTATGCTGTGCAGAAGAAATGAACTATTCCATACATACGCATAACGATGAATTGTCTTAGCCGGCGCTCCATCACCTTGCGTCGGATGCCATCGAGGCTGATTGGCCATTACCTAGCTGGCGAGTTGGTTTCCCGCCCTACAAAGTGGCGTTACTGTGACTTCTTTCCGTGCCTTAGGGAGAACGCTCATCGGAAGTGTTTGTGTAACGGGCTTATGTAGGGGTCCTGTCAGACTAACCGCGACCTTTGAGGAGCTCCAGGTGGATCTTATCTGGACCCGTCGCACTCTCTGGATTACCTTTGAATAAGAGGTTTCCGACACCCAGTACGAAAAAGTCACTAGCAACGAGTGGTTGCCAAAAGTTCGATAGAGGCAGAGTAGGACACCAGTTCAATCGTGCACCGTTGTACGCCAGGGAAAATTGCTCCTTAAATGACCCAGCGATTACCCGAGGGTCGGGCGAAGCTTTTTGAAACAGCATTAGTGGAGAAAGAGCCGGAGTATTATGCTATTCTAATCGACGCACATATATCTAAATAAGATAACTTTGTCCGTGCCAGCTCCAAGTAGAAGCTTTTATTGTACGAACCCAGTGTTTGCGGATTTTTCGCAGTACGAAAAGCGTTCAGGTCTCCCGAATTACCTGTAAGAGAGTAAACGAGAACGATCACCAAGGAGACAAAATAGTCTACGCGGAAGGTGCGAGCAAGAAGGTGAAATGCACGGTTTGTTCAGCGCGAATAAGCCGTCTGCTATCTGAACCATGTTCTGAGATGCGTCGTGATTCAGGTACACATAATCACAGTCAAGAAGGGTTGAAACGAGAGAGTTTCTGGGGCCGCCAAAATCAGCATGGTTGGAGTTCTGAAATGTAGACTTTCTCGCTGGCTGTTGTGACCGGCAGCAAATAAAATCGAGAGTTTGTGATGAATGGTCACTGTGTCCAGATGACGCTTTGATGATTATCCCACCCGCCAGGTGATGATCGATTGTAATAATTGGGTCAAGCACAAAAAGAGTCTGACCAAGATGATGCCGCGTCGGGGCATTGATATGCTGTGTCCACGATTTCCGTCGTATCGGCATCGATAAGAGCACCGGGAAGCCACTGTCGCAGTCTGAATCGGACAGTTGTGACCAATTTTTATCGGGTGCCTTGAAGTCATCCATAATAAGAGATGAGAAAAACGCACTCGCTGGGAGTTCATGGTGTGAGATTTTTTACCGCATTCAAAAAGGGAAACGTCATCATGCGCGATGATTTGTTGGCATATGAGTGGAAACTACTTTACATCCCTCACAATATGCCATGCGTCTTAACAACAACAATAGCTCAGACGTAGACCACAGGCATCACAGTTATCGGAAGACCAAAAATTCTCGATGATCGTAGGTGTTGGGAGACCGTGGTCAAGGAAAACCGAGAAGATACCTACTCTCCTACTGGAGGAGCCGGCACGTTATGCGGGGCAATTGGGGACCTGTAGTTCATTGTCACTAATGCCCACTGAAAGGCTGGTCTCCGTTAGGAGCAAATATGTGAGAATTTTCATCAAAAGTAAGCTCAGACGATTTGCGTACATGCAAATGAAAGCTAATTTTTCTTTTGACTGAGTCAGAAAGGAGCAAGAAGACAGAAAGAATTAGTTCGGTTGTGACCAGCGCTTGGTTAAAACTTGTGCGTAGTTCAACGTTCCTGTGGGATTTACAGCTTGCCGCGGTTGATGTACATTTGGTTACGTTTTTCATCAAAACGTTGAGATAGAGCCGTTTTCCAAACCTGGAATTTTCAGTGGGTATTGCCCAAGGACACGTCTTGTTCAGGTGAAACATGGGTCCGACCGAGGTACATGCTAAAGGAGCTGACTTGGCGAGCAGTATTTTGGTGCCGGAGGTAAACCTAGCGAACCAAATACGGAATTTAAAGAGGAGATATACCGTAACAGGTATTGTTTGGACTGTAGAGATTGGAAGCTTGAAGGTTGGTAAAAGTTTGTTCCCGCTGTTCAGGTCACTTCTATCCAGACCCTGAATTTTCTTAGGTGATGGTCGACGAGAGACTCCGGGATTCGGGAATTCTACCGGAGATGCCGTGGAGTCGAGAGTGAATAGAGGGAACGTGATCCTTGGTTTCGCCTCAAGCACAGGACTAGTCCTGATATGTACATAGGTTTCGGCCATTGAATGCCACTTCTTTCGTTCTTGTAAAGTACAGTCGAGTGGCAAATATCTAAGGTTGGCGTTCAAAGATTTCAGGTGGTGCTTTTTGTCGAGCACCTATTGCTGTTCAGCTTGATGAGTAACGCGACGAGGATACGAATTAAGATTTTTGAGACCCTTAAGGGCACTCTGCTCGCCGTAACGAAATTGGTGTGGTCGGGGTGGAAGGACGTACCCAAGGCCGGCCCGACTCTGCCGCTCGTAGACATTCGTTTGAGCTCTATTTTGTACCCCTCTCTCTCCGTGCAGATGATGTTGCGGGAGAGTTCAAAGTTGCAAATGTTTTTCAAGGTGCTTCTTCAAATCTTTGTGTTAAAAATCTCTTGTAAGTGCCTTGTTGGTGTGTGTTTCTTTGTCTGTTGCTGGAAAAATTCGCTGAGGTTTTCATGTATCCTATGGCGTTGGATAAGTCTGAACGTTTTAAACGCTTTTAGATCAGCGTGCAACTCCGGTGTTATTTCACCGTCTCAGACACAATATGCACGGTGGTCACAGGATTCAAAACACAGTGTCCCACTTCTGACCATTACTTGGAAAAAGGACGTAGTTGCTTCAAATGCTATCCAAATGAGACCTATTAAGAGAGTTGGGGGTCCATTCTGCTTGTCACATGAGGACCGTCTGTGTAAACTATAACTACTTCCACTGGCATACAGGCGCTCAAGAGGCAATCTCACGCTGACATACAACATCCTATGCTTTCCGGATCACTACAACAAAAACGCTTCCACCATCGGTGAGCCTCGAGGATCATAAGCACGTGGTTTCTATAACACATAGCAGCCTCCTGTGTAGACGACATGGTTTTGTCGTCCGGGTGTTTCCGACATGGAATGCACCACTGGCGGCGATTATTTGAGCAACATCGATCGATATATCCAAGAAGCAGCGAGACGACTGGATTGTTCCGAGATGGTTGTCGGCAGTTGGGCGCATGCAGCTCGGTGTGCCTTCATTACTGGCATTCCCTTCCTTTCCTCTCATTTTCTCCTTCCTTCTCCGTATTATTTTCTCCCTTTTGTTATTCAGTTACTATGCAACAAAACGGTTCCACCTTCATAGATGTTTGCTGCTGCCAGCCGCCTCAACACTCAACACACTCTACATACTCTTACCATTTCATCAGTTCACGTGATCAGAACAGATGAACCACAATCTGACTATCACACTGCGATAAAATCGGTGATAAATCTGCACACCCTATGCCACTTATTCGTATCAGAATATCTTGAGACCAGGAGATTATATAAGTGCTATACTTCACACTCCGCAATAAGCCAATGAAATCGAAGAATGATTGTTTATATGGACTAAATTCAAGTTCTCTAGGTCAGTATTGTTTGTACGGTTATCTGACAGTTTTCCCCCTGTTTTACTCTGATTTGACGTAATTCCTTGTATTAGCTCCTGAAAGTGGGAATTCATCGGTGACTACTACGATATGTTCAGAATTGATAAAAATTAGATCGAATTATCATGACTTCAATTGATTGGTTTTTTGAAGCGAATAAAAAGTCAGGCTAATTTTAATGTTCTGGGAAGCTACCTAGGTTCACCTGTTTTTGATTATGATTGTGGGGACCAATACTACCGTGCGTTCCAAAGCGCAATTGAGAAAGCAGACGACTTATTTGTACCGCGCAAACTGTGCACTTTCTCTTATCGGCCACCTCTTCCGCGCAGGATACGTCGTCTCCTCGATGACGTTCCCATTTATACTTCGAAGCATAAGCTGAAGAAAAACTCGGAAGACCTGAGCGCGTTCCATATTGTTCGAAATAGGTGTAGGCGGGAAATCCGTGAACACACCAAACTCGTACAAGAAAAGGTCCTCCTCAGAGCCCGCGGGAACAAAACTTCTTATTTAAACATATGCGACGACTAAGAAAGAATAAACCCTCGGCTCTTTCTTTGCGACTGCCCGACGGGGAAGACTTCATCTGACCTCACTAGTTGTGGCCGAGTTATTCAGGGACCAAGACCGACTGAGCTCGTTGAACTTATTCTCGCTCGAACGCCGGCGGGTAAGAGGAGACCTTATTGAAGTGTACAAGCTTACCCACTACACCGGCACAAGCCCCCTGGCGTGTTTGTTCGTGATACGTCAGGACAGAGATTTAAGAGGTCATAGGTTCACAATCAAAAAAACAAGATCACGGTTGGCTGTTCGATTTAACTTTTTCACTAACCGGGTAATCAACTCGTGGAACAAATTGCCTGCCAAGATTGTGGAGGCCTCCAGCGTAGATGTATTCAAGAGGGAGCTAGACAAATGTTGGGGCAACCTTTTTCCTACTCTGTATTAATCGGATAATTATCTGCTTGCTTCAGGGCAACCAAGATTTGTCATCTCTTTTCTTCTGTCCCTACCCTTAGACCACTACCGAACGCAGTGCATCGACAGAAAACGCAGTCTGGTCAATCTCCGGATCACACCAGTCAAGCATCAGGACGTCAACAGGCGCAGGCCTTCATCAAGTCCTGGATTTGAAATTGAATTGAAATTAAGTACTACGTGGCTGTCTACAACTTCGCACCGCCGAACTGGCACCACTGTCCTACCGCTGCAGAATTTCCGGCAACCACTGGTTACCGCTGAGTTTTCTGTGCTAGATGTTGAAGACCTTTTATTCAAGGTTAATTCATACAGTGCAATGGGTCCTGACAAGATCCATCCCAGGATTCTCAAGGAAGCAGCTGCTAGTCTGGCAGAACCCCTTTATAAGCTGTTTAGACAGACACTTCAGACTGGCATTCTCCCTAGCGCATGGAAAGAGGCGACGGTCACGCCCATATTTGAAGCAGACGACCGGCACTTTCCGGCTAGCTATCGGACCAATCAGCCTCACTAGCATTCTTAGCAAACCATCTTTTTTCTTCTACCCAGCATGGCTTCCTTCCTAACCGGTCATGCATAACAAATATGCTTATTTTCATGGATAGTCTGACGGAGGCCAAAGACAATGGCCTCATCTCAGATGCTATCTTCTTTGACTTTGCCAAGGCTTTCGACCGTGTCCCACACGGCCCTCTGAAACAAACTGGAAGCCTATGGTATTCAAGGAGAGGTTCTTCGCTGGATTGCCTCTTTTCTCGATAATAGAACTTTTAGAGTTAAAACCGGATCAGATCTCTCATCTCCCTCTTTCATTTCTGTGGGAGTTCCTCAAGGGTCAGTGCTAGGTCCTCTGTTATTCCTGATCTACATCAACGACCTTCCGGAGAATATTTCCAGCAACGCCCTCCTATATGCCGATGACCTAAAAATTTGGAATGCCACTGATCCCAGTGCATTACAGATTGATCTTGACGCGATTAAGCGCTGGTCGGACGATTGGAGTCTCCCATTTAATGACAATGAATAAGCACATATGTCACTCGGTGGAGACTCTGGCAATGCCTTCGTGATTCATAGTGCGGTCTGCAAAGTAGATATCAT
>LOND01003246.1:0-12616 GCA_014220965.1 Paragonimus kellicotti | reverse complement strand
GCGACGTCTCCAACGGCAATGGTTAAAACATTATTATTCGATGGAATGCGGTTTACAGTCTTGAAGGTGACGCGGATTTGTTGTGCAGCAGCGAGTGAAGCTGCAGTGCCCACACCGACCCACCGACTTTAATGTCAGTAGTTTGTAGTGAACTTACATTCACAAGATAATGTGAACAGGCACGGTGGTACTGGTAAGGCAACTCTCACGTCGCAGGGAGTTTAGGATTTTGGGGAACGTCGAAGGCAGTCTTATTACAAAACAGGTTCCCCTCTACATCCGCCCCTGGGCATCGAAAGAAGGCATATCTCACAAAACTACTCCAACCTTTTGGATCTGTTTTTGACAATTTTGTCTTGTCCATCATTTCTTCGCGAGGATGTGTGATTTCATTCACGAATTTTTCCACGTATATGGAGTGAGGGAAGTGACCTCCAATGTCCATTCATTGGTGCCTTTGGCGGATGACGTCGCACAACACTTCGAACTTGATAGATTCTTGGAATGCCACTTAGATTCGTACTTTCGCAGTTTAAAGCAAATGGTAAGGTTCCTGTGTACTCCGGTGACCCAGTAGTACTGCCGGGAGGAAGAACGAACGATGGCTAATTTAAATAAGACTAATCGTATGCTGCCTACCGATGCCTGCACAAACGAGCGCGGAAAACATTTTTTTCAAGCACCCGGTCAAACAACATAATCTTTGCTCACAACCCGCCCCATGTTTTGTGGACATCAACATTAGTGACCCAAATCAACTTATTCTGCAACGCAAACTAACGCTGAATTCTAGATGCATGGCACTGCTTTATCCGTCTTCGACACATTCCGGGTTTTTATCGCCAACTACCCAGTTTACAATGTACATTATTCTGAATTACTCCTCAAACATGTTTTCCCCTCCAACTTGTCACTCTATTGTTGCGCACAAAAAACACGGCGTCAATGAACATGAACCGTTGAACCATGTTTTTCAACGCTTTCCGCTGCCGTAAACATTCGTTCTTCCAGCAAACGAAAGCCTTATACATTTGAATATGGATGTAGTGGAGTGATACTGCGTTTAGAGGATTGAGGCTGACGAAATCGACGTTGCCGCCATAAGCAGCAGTTGGTTGGGTGCTAACCACACAGCAGCCGCTACTTCAAGACTTCGTGGCAGTGCGCATTATGGGTAGTCACAGAGACACTCTCAGCCAAAGTCGGACCTCGCGTACTTACCAGTTACCATGCTCGTTACCATTAGTAAACGAAAATACCTTAAATCAAACATAAAAGCACGTCAGTCTAGTTGATTTCATACACGCCAGAGAAGTAAAGATGCGGTGCACTCAGGGTTACTCGTCTTCCAACGACCACACACTAAGTAAGGGCTTATCCTCAGAACATCCGAAGTAATCCGATTATACCAGTCGGTTCATTTGTCGATAATAAGCAACCCCGACTCCTGGATAAAAACACTGATGAAGATGGTGCAAAAAGTGGACAGTGCGTGCTAACTCCATTTGGATTTTCAATTTCAACACGCGGTCCAGCGTTGGCTGATATAACAGTGGTGCGGGTAAACCACGTCGATTGCGTTATCTACGATGCACAAACCATCACACAAAACAAAGATAGTCGGGAAGCATTAGATTGAGCAAAACTACTCGCAGGAAATGCCCCAGGGAAACGGTCACCAGGAATAAATTACGAGTGGCGCTCATTATTTTCCACTGCTTTGAACGATAACAAAACACATTTTACACCTGACGCACTCCCACAAATTTTTTTCACAATATGTATTTACAACGAACACACAACATGTTACCACGAAACGGATGGCCGCTGAGACAATGCGATTAGCGAACAGAAATTCACTGTCTTTACCATTACCTGTGACAGCAGTAACTCGGTTACAAAGATTTGGTAGAAAATCACTGGAGCCAATGTTCAATTAAAATGATGAGCGGTACGATTGGCGACCGGAATATTCCATTTTAAGTTGATTACTTCCAGGGTGTCAGTGCTCCTCAGCGTTGCGGCTTTGATAAGAAAATAATGAAACGATTAAGGACGAGAACATTTACCACAGAAATTACTTATTCCGGTGCCCAGAAAAGTCTGATCTTCGAACAAACGCGATCAAAGGTCTTCTCATTAGGTATGACCCGCTGCGTAACCTAAAGCCGTTATTTAACTAGGACGGGTACACCGCAGGACGGAACAGGCAAGTTATCCCCGGCAATGAGCTTAATGAGTATTCCAAATGGTGGTTTGGCTGTGCACAGGAAAAACACCCTTTACAACCGGCGTGCACAAAAAGAATTATAGATCTAGTATGGTTTTACTGCGTTTACAGGATAGCCTCCTGAATATCAACGAACAAAGAATTGGCAACGGGAATATACAAAAAGTTATTTCGTCCGCGTTGTATAAAAATTCCCCTTGATATATGTCACTTCCCAGCATTATACGCACTTTTCCCTTTGATGGCTCTAAAAAACGCCTCAGTTAAACGGGTGGTTAGATTCCGAGGTTGCAGGGTGTTGACGTTGGACCTCTAATAGTTCTTCGATCCACGCTTAGTATAGTCGCAACGTCTGCCAATAGGTTGGGTTAGAACAGTCGCGTCTGTAATGCAGCAAGCATATTCAAATCCTGAGCCTTCTGAGCAACGGATTCGGATCCAAGTGGAAGGGCGGTCGCAAAGCAAGAGTTTTATCAGTAAGTTGTCAGGGTGCAGGTGGAACATAAAAACTGAAGGGAACAAAAACAATCGTTCACATTGAATTCATTAACTTTACGAGTTCCGCGGCTAACGATTCACGTGAACAGGATCAAGCACAACATCCACGTGGTGGTGGCGCGATAAGGCGCGAACGAAAGCCACACATGAAGAAGTGTCCGGCAGCGGTAGGCTAGGATGAACAAACTACAGGAGAACACGCTCCGACAAGGAAGTAATACCGTTTACTTCGCGCCTGATGTACCATTATGGAGGAAGTGGTAGTCACTGCTGGAGAGGTGCGGGGTCAGTTGGCTAAGCTGAATG
The DNA here is from genome assembly GCA_014220965.1 of Paragonimus kellicotti. Classification (NCBI taxonomy): domain Eukaryota; kingdom Metazoa; phylum Platyhelminthes; class Trematoda; order Plagiorchiida; family Troglotrematidae; genus Paragonimus; species Paragonimus kellicotti. The sequence continues at coordinate 9,582 of LOND01003246.1, read as the reverse complement.
TTACGAAGGCAGCGGGCCCAGATGACATTCATCCGAAAATTCTAAGGACCCCTTGTTGATGCTTAACTGCTCCATTGGTTGGTCTATTCAACAAGTTGCCCGCTGAAGCCAAACTACTTGCGGCATTGGAAGGTAGCCGCTGTCGCATCGATTCACAAAGGGGGCAGTTGATAGGAGACCTCAACCGACAGGCTTGTCAACCCTACGTCAGCCGTCTTGAAAGTGCTTGAACGGACCTTAATGGACAAGATAACTCGATACGTCACTAAATATAGACCGGTGACGGCCTAGCGACATGGCTTTGCAAGTAAGGGGTCATGCCTTTCTAACTTACTGGCCTACTTGAGATGGGATTACCCTACAACTTGAAAAGGGAGATTACGTTGAGGTCCGCCGTTCAGACTTTAGGAAGGTCTCAGATTCCACAAACCACAGTTTTAATGTTAAAATTTGAGGCGGTTGATATACCTCCTGATGTTTTAACATGGATGAAGACGTTTTTCTGCATGATAGGAGTTTTGGCATGCAGGTAATGGGCTCGGAGCCACACACTACACATGCCACCAGTGGTGTTCCACAATGGCCAGTTATGGGTACCCTGCTCTTCTTGATATATAAAAATATTTGGAAGAAAAGGATCAGGTATCCATGCTACATGGTCGCAGATGATGTGAAACTCGTGGGACGCCCGACCGAATCTTTCGATGCAACGAGACCTCGATGAAATTCACCAGTGGACAGTTGACTGGGAACTCCTAGTTAAATGTTGCAAAATGTGAAGAACTTACGAAGATCGAGGACGAGAACTCTCTCAGATGGATATGCGGATCCGAACAACGAGTGGTCATTTAATAACCTACTGAATTGAGGGTCCCGGGAATTCAGGTCACTGAAGCGTTCGAAATGTCGACTCAGTGCACGTAGGCAGCCCGTGAAGCAAATCGACCACACTATCAATTGAAGAAGGCAGCAGCTTCGGGGAAACCCAGTGTCCTCGTACTTCTGTATAAGAATTACGTGAGATTACATCTAGAATACTGTGTGTACGCCTGATGTCTTTATTCGTTCAAGGATGTTAAGCTCCTAGAGAGGGTGCTACGTAGGTTTACGGAGTGCTTTACAGGTTTTCGGGGGAATGGACTACTCCGGCAGGCTTGAGCACCTTAATCTGTTCTCCTTGGAAAGAGGGCGGTAAAAAGAAGATAGAAATCTTTTAGATCTTTTAGATTGACTGACGCAGAAGAGCGGCTGTTCAAGATTGTGAAGGGAGGAGCTAGGACTCAAATCCGAGCCAACGTTTCCCAATATATATATATATATATAATTAGGAACAGTTTAAACAAGTTGTCCGAGGTGTGTTGGCCACCACGGTTACCGACTTTAAGCGCAAGCTTGATGCTTGTTGGTTGGCATTATTTCCGGATACAGAATGATGATAGAGTGATCAAGATCCGTTTATCGCGACGGCAACCGTTTCTTTTTACTCTGTCCGCATCTTTGCTGAGTCTCAGCTCTTCTTTATTACCAGCTGTGGACAATTTCGTAAGACTTCTTTACTAAGTAATTTGTCTCTTCGTAATTGTTCTTTCTTTTTCCGTAACCAAGATGTTTTTGCCTTGTCATCCAGGAGTCGGCAAGAGATTATGGTAGCAACAGCATCGGTTTAGATCCTGTCTAACAATCTGAGAATACCGTGGTTGATGACGGTTATTCCAATACCGCTTCCCTCCATCATTCAACCTCTGGCATCCAAGAGATCGCTTGCATAGTCCTGATGAGGACTTGATCAAGGATATTCTCGCTGCCCATTTAATAATATACTGTGTTCTACATACCACGAAGATTTCAAAACACTGTTGAAAGGAAGTTTTTTCTCCATTTGTCGCAGCACGGTGGAATTATCCAAGCTCATTGTTGGAAGGAACTGAACATCGACCGGCTACGAGCCCCAAGCGCTGTAATCTGAACTGAACTTAAATAAATTTTGGCAATTCATCGAGATTAACGTTCATAGGAGGGATGCTATGTCGCACGCGTGATTTTGATGGTCGTCTCAGTGCTCGCAAGAAGGGCCCGCAATCACTATCAAGGTTTTGATTGTGAGAAGAAGGATGAACGGACGGGAATAAATGCAAACAGGAAACGTGGCCGCCGACTTTCTGTCGAAAAACTGACATTCGCCAAATACTCAGCGCAGGCAGCTACTTTATCCCATTGAAAGTGGGGAAATAAAAAGGGGATCAGTGTTTAAAGCGGGAAAATATCCAAGGGGATGCCGGTGAAAATGATAAATTCAGCAAATGCTATGCGGCGCCGCCTTTTCCTCGTACTCTCGGCTCAAACAATAGCGAAAAATTCGAACGTTCAGGGACAACCATTTTTCAGGTACGATGATATCTGATTGGCCGCTTGATAAAAAGCGAAAATGCTGGCGAAAGCAGGAATTTTACCCACAACGCTCCATGACGATGCTCGGCGAAGATCTATATGGACAGCTGAGATTCACCGGAATCAGAAAAGTATACACCAAGCCGCCCCCTTAAGCTTCGAAACTCGAGCAAATACATAATGAGTTCAGTGCGTCCTTACAGAACCTCATGTTCATTCTTAGGATGGCCTCCGCGGCCATTGGTGGAACAGCATGAAGCATTCTCTAATTTTTTGGGAGATGGGGGGACAACTACGCAATGCCATTCTCAAGACGCGGTCAAACAGATCTATTATAGGGAGATTAAAAACTAGTGGGGTAGAAAATGTCAAAGCCGCCTGAGAAACGCAACGGCTGCACTGGCTTTTCTTGGCATAAGCTTCGAGTCTTATCAGCTGACAAGATTATCAGAAGCAAATGTTCCTGAGTCGCTCTCGTGGGATATAGACTAGAGCGGGGGAACACTATGGTGACAAACGGTGTTGGATGTGTGCCGGGTGCGCATTACCTAACAGTTTCCGACGCTGAGGTCCAAAAGCCTGATCTAAGACCGGGCAAACAGTGTATGAGTTGCCTTGCAGAAAGGCTGCAGCATGGGAAGTTTTAAAATCAAGTCAGGTTGATATCATCTGCGACCAGCAGGTTGCTTAGTTCGCGCAAGGGGAAAACCGCCGTTGCCGGAAAGCCAGAGGGATGTACTCAAAACTGCGGCTGTTGCACCCAAGAAGGGTGGTTCGCGCATTCTCATTAATCACTTTTCCAATCGCAGCAACCTCTCTTGATTACTACGATAATCTTTATGAGCGAAAGGAGGAAGAAGAAAGTCAACTTAATTATCGTATAGTTTCCTGTGTGCGTGGTATTGACTGCACGCCATTTTTAGACCTGCAAGAAGATGGGTTACGTTCAGCACAGACAAGTAGTGGCAAACGCGTGTGAGGGATAGCGTCATGACCCTGCCCCTTTAAGCAAAGAGAGCGCGTGCTGTTTTAGTTGTGAGAAAAGCTGGGAAGAAGAAATGGGACTGAGCAAGAAAGTCTGTGAGACATTATTCTTAAGCGGCATGTGAAACTACTGGACTACACACCACCAAGTTTGTTCACACTTTTTTCATGGATACTTCTGGATATTTTTGCAGCAGTGTAGAAACACCGCCATAATTTCTAACTCCGAGCTTACTGCGTTCTTCAGTGGTCCAAATACGGAAATAAGCAAACAGCGCGACACCGTGCATTTTGACGCTCGAGGAAAAGGGAAATCTACAACCAGCCGACATCCCGCGTGTAGCGCGCAGGATGAAACAGTGAATAGTTCGCAAGTAAACAGAAACTGTGCCAAGCGAACGTGCTTCATCTGGAAGTGTCAAACTGTTCAACGAGATTGTGACAATAATTGAACCATCCTGAGAGGTCGATACAGTAAGTTCAGTAAAACCTTGGAAGTGCACAAACACTCTAAAGTAACTAGAGCTATTCTACGACATTCAAACTTTGAATATTTTCAACTCGAAATCACCATGAAAACATTGCTACGAAAGTAATCAGCCGGCATCTTCACATGCCATTGCAGGACATATTTTACCAACTATTGTGTGACTTCTCTTAACAAATGCCAGCCGAAACAACAGGTGATCCTCAAATTACTCGTCACCTGGCAAACTGTGTGAAAAAGTGAAGTTTCAGAAGTTTCACATTTGAACATGCAAAATATCATGCACACCTAAACTTTTCGCTGATAATATGAAAGTTTACACTTGTGGATGCAATTTCATCACAGACTTTGTGACATCGGATCATACGATAGGCACGTGCTGACCGCACAACAGAAAATATGACCCGAAGAGCCCTTTGGGCATCTGTGAACTGTAAACATAACCAGTCATGGTCTACCATGTTATTCACTAAGATAGACAAATGAAAACGCTGACAGATAAAAAGAACCCTCATACTGCCACACATCTTCGCTTTATGACTATCTGCCGTGGCCTTGACATTATGATGGAGAATTCCGGAAGAATCTCTAGCCACGCTCTACCCAAACACATTTTGATTGAGACGAAGATTCCGCTCCGAACTACTCTAGATGTAGGCCCTTTCCATGCACTCCGTACTGGGCGAGTGTGTCTGAGCAAACCGTGTTTTCCTCTGATCAGAGACTACGAACGCTAGCGACAGAATCGTGACTTACAGCTTCAAACACAACCGTAGCCGTTAAGACGCTGGTATTTTTAAGATTCTCGAGGGATTAGCAAGGTCTCCCCTCATCGTCCTCTTCTAATGATATATTAGCCGAGATGCTAATTGATCATGACGGTGCATGACTTCAAAACCTATTAGCATTTGAGTTGCAGGTTGCGCTGGACATCTTTACGTGAATACAGTGCTCAAACATGCACACTATGTCCTAGAATCGGACGCACTGTGGACTTAGATAATCAGAAAGACATACAGTGAGATCACCATAACGTCAAACAAGGCGACGTGAGAGTTGTCTTACCAGTACCACCGTGCCTGTTTACATTATCTTGTGAATGTAAATTTACTGCAAACCACTAACATCAAAGTTAGTGTTGGCGTAGGTATCGCAGTCTTAGTCGTGGCTGTATAATGAATCCGCGCCATCTCTACTACTGTAGGCTACATTCACTAGGATAACAATGCTTAGCTATCGCCGTTGGGAACGCCGCCCAACCAGTCTGACGCTTGTTTGAATTCTGAAGGTCGACTGGAGTTTCCGTCGACATTCGTCCTCTCTGGCGGTTGCCGTGCGGTTGTGCTTGAGGTTCTCTCACGTCCAACTCCCTAGCGCCTTTAACTGTTGCGTTGAAGTCCTGCTTGTGAACGGTGAGTAAATCAATAAATAAAGTTTGTTTGCAGATTCGCCGTCTTCTCACTACGACTTCCGTTCCGCGTTAACATAAGGCTGGGAAACTTTGGGCGTACGAACCAATGAGCCAACTTCACGATAGAAATTCGGCCGTCTGACACAAAAGACCCGTTTTGGTCTGAACAATCCAGTACAGCCTCCCTGAGCAGCGGCTGCGCATTAAACAGAACGTTTTAGATTACGCTCGACGGAGATATCCAGGTCAAGAGTCAATTCCAAACACTTGATGGTGAACGGTTTCTGAGTTACAGGAATTTTTTTGGTTTCAAGTCATCCGTTACGAGTTGCCACTCAGGAACGTCATCCGGCTTTCGAGCAGCAGTTGGTCACCTTAGTTGCGCACGGTATTCGAAAAGCCTTACAATTATTGGATGCAATGTGAATTGCTCCCTGATCAATACCCAGTGTCACAGATTTCGGATTTTGCTCTGAGCCTATCCACTAAGTAAGTGCTGAATACGCCAGAACTTCTTCGGGCATATCACCATATCTTCGCTGAGCTGGAAGGCCCACCCTTGGTGACAACGACCACGCCCTTCGGATGTAAGAATTTAGGCGCTTGTCATTCGAACTAAACAATGCAACGCAGTCGTTTCAGCGTTTTGATGACAGTCTTACGTGGATTGCCTTTTTCGTATGCCCAGCTGAATTATGTTCTAGTTGTCAGTGAATCGATGGCAGAGCACCCAGTACACGTTTGCGCAGTTTTGCGAAGATTACAAAGCAACGGTTCTAGCACAGGCACAAACAAATGTGTTCTCTGCTTTTCAACGCCAGGCTTCCCCAGTCCCTCAGGTGTATCACATTTACCCCAGAAAGTCGGCGTTCCACACATTTTCCTTCACCGTCCACACCGATGAAGTTTCGTCACATTTTCGGAGTGGTTAATTTCCATCGCCTCTTCATTACGAACTGCGCCAGTATACCCGCTATTCCTTCAACAAGTGTACTCAATGGTCCCAAGAACCACAACATTGATCCCAGGCGCAGGACAAGTGCGTAAGTCTGTTAAGACAGCTTTTTGCAACGATGTAAACCTTCAGTACAGGCATTCGGGCCCCAAAACCAGTCTGTCTATCACGACCGAGGGAAACAAATTCAGGAGACGGCGGCGTTGTTCAGCAGCTCATGGATAAAAAACTTCAGCCGCTCGCTATTTTCTTGTACAAGCTACGACTAGCACAAGCGAAATACAGCACTTTTAGATGTGAACTACTTGTCATCTAACTTGGTGTCGGGCGCCTCCAACACTTATTGGAATGGTGGTAGTTCACCATTCTTACTAATCGTAAATCACTAGTGCACGCTTTTCGTGCTTCAAGAGGTTTTGTTTGGGATGATCCTTTGTTGTTATGGTTCCAAAGGTGAGGTGCATATCCCCTGTAGGCCATCTGTAAGCAAACGGAAGACAGCCAGTAGCGCCAGTCTGTCTACGTAAGGGTCTAATAAAAAACTGCAACTTCTTCGTTATGTATGCTTTCATAGGCTCAAGGGCGATTACATCGTTATGCAGACATGATGCGCTTGCCCGTATTCTCACCAGCATTATTTGAATCACAAGAAGACCAAAGATACGTGTGAAATATTCTAATTGGGGTCTTCCTGGTAGTCTAATGTGCACTGCTGGGCTACTGTCAACCTCCATCTCCAGCGACAGCGTTTCAGCACTGAGGAAGCAACCGCCAAAAGTGGGATAGCAGGTTCTTGTATTCCATGAACGATAATGGGTAGCTGTTCTGCTGTGTGGTAGGCTTTCACTACTTCCCTGCCATACGTGCACGATTTTCAACTCACGAGCGGTAAGCAGAAGGCCGTCGACTAAGGACCACCCATGCAATGCGTTGAGGTTCCGTTATGGATGGGTGGAGTCTTTAGGAGACCGTTGCGTACTGCATACTTTAGTATGGTCTGCTTATATGAGCGAGGGTGATTGACTCACCGCTGGCAGGTCGTTCACAAGTAGCAGGGACAACGAAGGGCTGAGGATGGAGCCTTCACATGAACAATGGATTGGCAGGACGGCACTTTATGTCAAGCAGTAATCTGGGAAAGGGGTGAAAGTAAAAAGAAGCAACAATCTTGTTCACCCCGAGGGATAAGCCAGCATCAAACGTGAAACGTAAATCGCCAAAAACCTTTTCATCACCATGATTTCTTGCAGAAGGATTGTAGCGGTAAAAAAATAGAATTTTTCCAGGGATCTCAAAAATAGTTAGTTTGCATGCGCGCAGATTCTACGAACGGTTACCTGTCCGCTAGTTGGTAAAGGGTTCGATCCAAACTTGCAGCCATTCCAGCTGCGTTCGCAATGAGTTTCGCGCAGCACATTGTGAACTTTCTGAAAAGCGAGTAACCTAGCTGTTGGCCTTTTTAATGCGGTTCAGGTTGGTGGCAGAATCTTCTCGTTGCATCAACAAAGATCATCATTTGAAAAGCAAATTGGTTTTTTCGGAGTCGCACTCCGGTGTGTAGTTCTCGCCGCTCTTTGTCCGTTCTGTTCAGGTAGTTAATATAGCCACTGTCCCTAGAGTGAACTAGGATAAATTGTTCCCCAGTTTTAACTGATTTGGTAGATATATGGTTCGTATTTTTTTCAACCGTGGTCTCCTGGTTCGTTCCTGCTGGGTTTACGCGCAAAAAAACAAAGGTGAACATCTATCGAGAAGTATGCAGTTTTGAATCACATAGACTTTTGCTTCAAACAACGTCAGACGAATATACTGTGATCTGTGATTGTCTTGCCAATTTGTCTTCAACTGGCTTCTCGGCAAATGATTGTTTACTGCCTTTCGCAGATTGGCAGGCTGTTTATCTAGACAGGTGTTAGTTGAAATAGACCTGTAATCAGTGCAAACGAGCATATTTCCTACAATGCTTCTGTTGTACTCGAGAACAACGGAAAATACCAGTAGTAAGTAAGCTTTATTAGAGCAACCGATTCACGATACGTTACGGAAAACTCTCAGTCCACACGGCACGGGCAGCCGCTACCCGCAAGTGTCATCGATCACTTGAAGGTCAGAGCAATCTGATTGGCCAACTGCATGGCTGGCGCATTCGATTGGAGCACAACACCACCTCCTCCCACCGCGTCTGACATTCCGTATTTCAACGTTTGATATTTTGTCCGTCTCGATCTTCGTGGAAGACTTTGAGTTCTTGGTATTTGATCGCTTACTACCGGCTCAGCGATTGTGGGTTCTTCCCTAGGTTTCGTGTTCTTTAACGCAGTACACATCCGTCTTGCATTGACCATTGAATTGTTATCCAATATATATGTTCCTGGAGCTCTTACTTCTCTCACTGCCACCGGTGCAGAAAGCGAACTTTCGCCTTTTTTATTGTGTTTTTTCACTCTCACGTAAGTGCCAACTGTACATTGATTTCCTGCTTTTTTGTAGCTCTTGGTACCTTCTCCTCCTCTCCAATTCTTCTCGATTCATTACCGATCTTCGTATGTGCGCCGCATTAGACTTCGTTAGTATCTTCTTATCAAACAATTCAGGCGTTCCACCAATTCATTAACCGCAAGATTGTATGAAGCGGTTCGCACGTGGCCGATATCATGACGACTCAGAAAATGATTCAAATAGTAGCTATGAAACCGCGGCCAATTATCAGTTGCGATCTCCTCCGGTAAGCCGAATAGAGCGAAAGAGTGTCGTAGCCAGTTGATGAGGACATTCGTTGTAGTCTCTGAATAAATGAGCCTCCGGCCATTTTGCATAAAAGCGAGTGGCAACAAGAACATTCTTTGTGTTTTATGGAACGTGTCCGAACGGAACTCTTACGTCTATAGCCAACTTCACCCAAGGTAGCACTGGGTGTTAAATCGCTCCTGGCGATTTAGGGTAATTCACTCAGTAACGCGTATTCGACAATTCCAATAACGCTTATTCAGACGGTCGGGTTGACGGGACTATCTTCCAAGTCCAGAAAACGTCAGAAAAGGCGGTCGAAAGTATTGGAATTTATACGGTACTGTTTAATAAAATTACAACAAAGGTACTATCTCACCTTGAATGTGAATCAACCGGGTACACAAATTATCCAGCAAAGGAGTACAAAATGGAGCAGCTAAGCACGTGTTCACAAACGGCCACCAGTCAACGGGAAATGACCTCATAAAAACAATCCGGCGCAGAGGAAGATGAGAACGTGTCAAACAATATGAAGAAGGAAGTTTTGACAGACAATGACTGTTATAAAGTAAACATTTCATGTGCAGTTATGGTACAAAATACGTCATGATCGTTTACTGCACACAG
>LOND01003245.1:29015-41529 GCA_014220965.1 Paragonimus kellicotti | reverse complement strand
AACAACGTGTATAACCCAAATGCACAGCCAGAACATCGCATGCTTAAAACAGCGCTGACGTGAAAGTAGGAAAGGTTGTGTTGATTGAGTATACATGAAAACGTGTATTCGGCTTCCCGCAGAAGAAGACGTATCTTAATTTCTTACCGGAAATGAAGGTTTCTCAACTCGTCATCGAGAACTCTAAAGCGTCTTTGGTTTTTGAATGAGTTACAGACGATGCTTCCAAACGCACCGAGCTCCTTCCTTCGGATAACGTCATACCTCACTAATGTGTTTGTGTGACGTGACTCGCAGCATAATGTGATCGTTCATTCTCATGACCCTTCATTAACGGCAGTATATGTTTATGGGCTTTTGAAGAACATGACTAAAGTAGTCGAAAATAACTCACAAATGAGTACAGCTTTCGCATCCCCATAGACTTTTCAGCCAGCTCCTTTCGACAGAAGCAATTGACTCAAGTTTCGTTATTCTTAAGGCCCGTCAATAGTCCACCGCCTTGTCACAACCCGAATTTGAATACCAATGAATCATTCATCCTGCAACGGTGTTACAACTGCTCCAGTGACCTTGCATTGAGCACAACTGGATCCTCACATGCAAACATTCAGTCGTGCTCGCATGTGATTAACGCTAAGACATCCCCATGGTCTCCAAACGTGCTGTAGTAGCTATCTTGTTAATCCCAGTTGATGACCCTGAGATTAGAATTGTCTTCAAGTTCAAATCACAAGTCATTACACGCGTTGACCGGTATTTTGACTACCACTGTCTCGGTCTTCTATGTTTTTGGCTATTAGGCATCTTTAATGTCGAAGTACGTTTAGTACCGCAAGTAACCGTGTTTTCCAGAGACACCTGACGTAGTGCGTTTGGCATCTTCCCAGGTTCTTCGTACAGACGTTTTACGAGTTTTGAGGCAGTTATTCATCTCATTTGTGATCTTCCGAAGGTTTCTGCCATATTCGTACTCCAGTGCCGTAGTCTTCCATCTCTCGAATTGTGTTAGTTGTGCACTGAGTACTGCTGGAACTATCTACGGTCACCTAGGTAACTGTTCTATTTAGTTTATGGATGTTACTCACTCAAAATCCTTTCTTACTCTACAGGTCAAAAACGTAGCAATGCCAACAGAAAAGCATCGAAATCCATAGATATGTACAATAAACTGAAGCTATGCAATTAAAAGGAATTGCCTGAAAATTGTGATGTAGACAAACGCACAATAATTTTTTACCGTTTATCTTATGGTATTCAGACCTATATCTGCGTGCTTCCATTTCACTTCACTGAGAAACGTTTGCTATTGAATAAGAAAATTGTAAGTTACTACAAGTACTCGGTACACGGTTAGATTTGAAGGTTATCCAGCTTGAGTAAGTGACAAGTCAAATAAAATCGCATGACATTTGCACATTTTGCGTTAACTTGTTACATTTGGAGAACTGCTGCAAGGCAAGTCTGATGGGTATCCAGATAGGATTTTTGATGAGGAAACTATTGTTGATTGCTCAGGCTTCTCCCGACTTGACTTCGTTTGTCTTCATTGGATGAATACCAGACCATCAGACTCCAGGAACTTTCTCATAGCAACCGCAAAACTCACAGCGAGTGCTAATGTCAAGCCTCGTCCATCCAGCTACATAATAGCATCCACCAACCGAATAAGACAGACTCAAATCACTACCTAGTCGACCAATACTGATGGTTTTACAAGCTACTGTTTGCTTGTTGACCTGTCCCCCAATCCTCTGACAAAATGTTACTTTAATTTTCTGACAGAAACATGTAGTTTCAATCCATACCCTCCCAGCTAGTAACAGTTGGTGATAGTGTCAAGTTGATGAGGGACGCCGAATCAAGACAGTAAGTTTTCGTGATGGCGTCATGATAACAATTTACCACACCAATTTTAGTAAGACGTCAGTCCCAGCACACGATAAACGGATACTTTTCATAACACGTTGAGTCACGTGGATAGCGCACAGATGCCGTTTTTCACTCAAATCATACACCTGTTGGCATAAAACATACATTACTGTAGTGGACGGTGGATGACCTCAAAAAAATAAACATCATTGGTGGACTGAAGTATGATGAAGGAGTTGGTCTAGTAAAGAATAACCGCATGGGGGTAAACATATAATAAAGTAGGACCAATGGACACGTAAAAAAAGATGTCAGTTCATTTCTACGTTTGTTCAACAACAAAGACGTGTGCGTTTCTTATAGCACTGGCGCTTCTGACACATTGTTCTGTTATTATGTACAATAGATAAATCTATTTCTTCTGTAAGATTGAATCGTTGAACCGGAGTTGTCTTGAGTGGATACTATTAATCGTTGCGGTTTAAAGCTTTCAGAAGTGAATAGTGGTGATCGGTATTTTCGTCAGATTATAAAAGCGACTGTTTACTTGTTGTATCAGTAGAAGCATAACGACGCTCTTGTTGTTTTAATCTTTTGAATGTGTTTCAGTTTGCATACGCTGTTCCATTTGAATCTTCTTCGGCGATCACAGTAACGCTGTAGATGTTATACTGGAGAATATTTCCATTCCTCTTTGGGGGAGCTATCAGCAACCACATTGGTAAACGTTTTAAAATGTTTAGCAACAGTCAGTTTCTTCAGAGGTGTTAACTAAACGGGCTGACTTTTGTTCAAGTTCAATTTGTAATAACAGAGATGACGTGGCGAACATAGCTCGATTGCGTCTGTGGCTGAGCACAGAAAACGTACGAACTCGACCTTTCAAAGTGAAGCATGCGAGGGTTACTTACCTACAACCTACGGTAGTATGCACGTCAGAACAGTACTGTGACTGCCTTTTGTGTGTCTTAACCCACAATTATCGGGCTTATGATGCAGCTATGTGGCTACAACCCTAATTCTGATGAGTGGTGAGTGTGGAGGTTTTACTTAGCAATCTCAGTGCAACTGACTGATCGGTTGTATAACGTAGACCCTATGTACATGTTGTACTGAAGTTAGTTCTGGAATCATACTTCTGTATTTTGTGACAAGACCTGAGGTGGGTTCAGTGACTCACCTGACTATGTCTGTTGTTACACTCAGTCTGACCTAATACACTGCCTTATTACAACAATTTTCCGTCTCCTTTGAACCTATTGATAACAATAGCCTGCTGTCGACGGTTTTCCTGCCCATTTTTAGTTTTATGCCCTTCATGACGATACATTAATCTCCTTTGTGAATTTTTTTCCACATTTATTGTGTTTTATCAATAAACAGGTCGCGGTTAATTTTAATTTGAAACCTTAGCCCACTGCATTTATCATCCTATATAGGGGTGCTCCAAGATATTTCTTCATGATTCTCAAATAGATCCAGTTTCTTGTGCTAAGTATTTTTTACACCAGATTCCGCTGTTGTTCACTTATTTATTGGTCAATTCCGATTCTGCGTATATGGCCACTTACTTCATTCACTAGGTATGGAAATCACTTGATGCTTCTTGTATGGCACACTGCCTGGTTATCACAAAGCCTAATATTTCTTAATGTAGCCCTTCTTCTCTACATGAGAAATACTAGGGATTTGCATTCGAACTTGAAAGGCTTTGACGCTTGGTGATAGTGATTAACATATATAGAAAGTGAATTCTTGTCGGTGGTTTTTCATTAATCATACCGAATGAGACTTAATCACCCGATAGCCCAAGTAGCAAACGTGTCTTGAAAACTATGTCTATTATTTTTGTATTGGCGTGTATGTGCTATGGACTGTTTATAATTTTGGAAGTCAGCGGCTTAAAAGTGTAAGAACCTACTGAGTCTCGGTTGCTCACAGGTGGCTACTAATATATGCACGTATGTGACTGACATTTTTGGTTTTATCTTGAAACCGATTAAGTTCATTTCCACAAATTTCTCTCTGTTCTTCATTATACTTGAAGATCTTGACAAGTGTGGAGGTTCCTATTCCGATGAAAGAGTTATTAACGATGTTCCGCAACGGTGTGGAGTCATTTCAAACGGAGCTACTTAATGCAGAAAAATGTGAATTCGGTGAGGACTCCGATTCAGTAAACCTTAGTGGACGCGCCAGGAGTGCCTCAGTTTTTAGGCGCTGTGAGAAAACTCTGGAGAGTCCTGAAAAACGTAAACTGTCACCTCAGGACAATGAAAACGCGGATGAACTGGACAGTACCGCCATCCAGCTGGATATGACGAATACTGATCGCACTGGTAAACAAGCCAAATCACAGGTAATCAACAGTCCTGCGCAGACGGACGAGGAAGAACTGAATCCCGATGAGACTAAAGGTTTGTTGTCCGGCAAAACGCATACGAGTATGAGAAGGTCTCGAAAACATGTGCTGCGTAAACGAATCGGAGCTCGAAATAAATCGAGACCTACTGAATTGGTAGAAGACGCAATTAAAAGTAGCGCGGTTGTGCCCGAACGAAGACCACAGTCTCAGCCTGCGCGATCGACTGTGAAATCCAGACGTGAACCAGCGCACCACAGACGTCGCAGGTCGGTGTCAAAAGAATATCGAATCACGGACTGCCTTGCTCAGATGCTGAATATTGCATTCCGTCAGGTCTGTTGCTGTTTGCTAACATCAGTACTAATAGCGAGGACAGCGATGATATTATAGTTAATAGTTTCAAACTTGTGTCCCATCTTACGTACTAACAAATCACCACAATTCACAAATCATAGAGTAACCTATAAATTCAACTACAATCCCAAATCAACCTGGGGCCCCACAAGTGATTACTGTATTTTAAACAGCTGGGTTCATTAATTCGTAACATAGTTACCTTGAGTTGTAACTGGCATTGACAGCCAATTTCTGTTGGTTAGTTTGTTTGTTCATAATGGTCTGTAGGCAGTCAGCAACAAGAAGAATAACAAAACCCTTCTCTCATATTTAAAAGCAGTAAACTTGGTTTGCCCTGCCTCCCTTGTTAGGTTTTTAGGTCAGTTTCAATAACAGCATGTCACCGGTCACTGTTTTAAGAGTCGCATGCTTTAGAACATGAACTATGCTCCCTATCACTCACGTTACGTGAGTAAATTGTTACAGAATTAAAAAGCCTTCGACGATTTGGTTTATAAAAATTGATTGCTATCCGTATCTGGTCACACATTACATTTCTGTTTACCAGAACTCCGAAATGAATGTGAAAGCTGTGGTCAAGTATGAATTGTGTTCATTTTGGTTTGTCACATGTTGGAATATTCTCAGTAAACCGGCTGTGACAATATGACAACCAGTTGCTTTCGAGTTTTGTTTTCTCGTCTCAAGCAAACAGAGATGTTCTTTCGAAACTTATTGCATAAGGAAAACCAAAATCCGTAAACCGAACCACACAATATGGCGCCACACAGGAACACGAGTCCATACAGTTTGTTCCGACTGGATCAAAAGTTGACTGAGTGTTACGTTACACTTGCTGTTCCGGACCAGTCACGGAAGTTCTTAGGTGTGTACCAGTTTCTTGTGGGGGTGCACACTGCGATATATCCAATATATTCAATATACTGTCAGCCATTCAGCAGACGAAACTAAGGGACGCTACCGACTCAATTATGTAGTCATTTTACGTATCGGGGGGAAAGAGACTAACTATGCATGTCGTTAGGAAAAAGACAATAAGGAAATCATGATCGTCAGTCTAGGGATCTGTAACCTGGAACTATCTGAGTAGTTAGATATGCATTCCAACTTGCCAGAATTGACATTATTGAGGGCTCTGAGAAATGGACATGGTAAGGAACGTTACATGCTCTGAAATAAGCTAATCTTCTTTAAGTCAGTGGGAAAGGAGACTATAAACACTTTCTTATCTGACTAATCGTTATAAAGATTTTAGGACAATGTGAGGTCATATGTCAATATGCCAGTGCTAGTTACTGGAAGTCAAATGATCCGTACGAAAGTAGATTTACATCAATTCACGACAAGAGCCATATTAAGCAACCCATATCTATCATAAACACTCTAGTTGGATAAAACGAATATATGAATTTGCAACGGAATGTGACGTCTTAGTGTACACGTTCAACATTAGATATAACCTGATTGTGTGAGGGATTTACGCTAACACTTATTTAGAGCGCTCAGAAATTTTCACTTGTTAAGTGTTGGTAGTTGTTTGCTTGACCAATTGATCAATTTGAACAGGTCATTCTGCAGCCTAGTGCTAAGATATTTATGGCCAATGGACTTGGTTCATATCGACAGAATCCATTATTGGAGAAGCTCAGGTAGGGTGAAAAATGAAAACTATTACAACTTAAGAATATAATAGAATTATAGATGCGTGGAAATGTCACTCGACCACCAGAGCGGACGGGGGAAAAACAGTTGAATAGATAATGAATTAGTTAGACTGACTGAAACCGTTGGATGTCATGCACGTTGAGAAGATGCACGTAACTTATGCCTTTCACTGTTCACTTACGCTGAAAACTAGTTCTCTGAGTGATGCAATACAAACTGTAATGATTGACATACTGTCTGTGCTTTTCCGCAGGTCATTCTATTAGTTTCACACAATCTTTGAACACAATCATTTTATAAATCACGAATATCCTACAGATAATTGTATTTTCAGCTTTGGTTGGGTGATGACCAAATGTTAGCACTGACTGATCTCATTATTCTATTACCAACAGTTGAAAATACACGATCCTTTGGGTCATGCTGGCTACACACAAGAAACACCACAATTGCTTCTCAGTCTCTTGGGGGACATGCTTCAGCTCTATTGGAGGCATCACGATGAATTTCCTCAGACATATACATATACACATAGTTGTTGTTGAAGGAGAGATGAGAAATTGCATCGTTTGGATGCGCTCCAATAGAAGCTTGGAAGCATTGTCCCCCAAGGAAGGACTGAGAAGCAATTTGTCGGTGTTTCTTGTGTGTAGCCAGCATGACCCAAAAGGATTCCGTGTATTTCACTGTTTGGTATAAAATGAACTGGGATCAAGTCGTTTGTTTCTAAACCATTTTGGTCAACACCCAACAAACCATGGAAAACAATATCTGTAGGGACGATTCGTGATTTATAAATGATTGTGTTCAAGAGATGGTGGAACTAATAGAGAATGACTCTGCGGCAAAAGCACAGACAAGTATGTTCACATTCATTTACAGTTTTGTATTGCATCACTCAGGAACTAGTTTTCAGCGTAAGTGAAACAGTTTGAAGGCAAAGTACGATAGCGTCTTCTCAACGTGGCATATGACATTCACACGGTTTTCAAGTCAGGTCTTAACTAATTCATTATCTATCCAACACTGTTTTTCCCCCGTCCGCTTGGTGGGTCGAGTGGGACACTATCGACCAATCTAAGTTCACTTATATTCTCTAAGTTGAAAGTTTTTCATTTTTTCACCCTACCTGGGCTTTCTCAATATTGGATTCGGTCGTAGAACCAAAGATCCATTGGCCTAAATATTCCTTAGGCACAGGCTGCGGAATGACCTGTTCAAATTGATCAATTGATCAAGCAAACAAATACCAACACTTAACAAGTGAAAATTTCTGAGCGCTCTAAATAAGTGTTAGCGTAAATCCCTCACACAATCAGGTTATATCTAATGTTGAACGTGTACACTAAGACGTCACATTTTCCGTTGCAAATTCATATTATTCGTTTATCAACTAAGAGTGTTTTATTATAGATATGGGTTGGCTTAGATTATGCTCTTTGTCGTGAATTGATGTGTAAATCTACTTTCGTACGGATCATTTGACTCTCCAGTAACTAGCACTGGCATATTGACATATGACCTCACATTGTCCTAAAATCTTTATAACGATTAGTCAGATAAGAAAGTGTTTATAGTCTCCCTTCCACTGACTTAAAGAAGATTAGCTTATTTCAGAGCATGTACGTTCCTTACCATGTCCATTTCTCAGAGCCCTCAATAATGTCAATTCTGGCAAGTTGGAATGCATATCTAACTACTCAGATAGTTCCAGGTTACAGATCCCTAGACTGACGATCATGATTTCCTTATTGTCTTTTTCCTAACGACATGCATAGTTAGTCTCTTTCCCCCCGATACGTAAAATGACTACATAATTGAGTCGGTAGCGTCCCTTAGTTTCGTCTGCTGAATGGCTGACAGTATATTGAATATATTGGATATATCGCAGTGTGCACCCCCACAAGAAACTGGTACACACCTAAGAACTTCCGTGACTGGTCCGGAACAGCAAGTGTAACGTAACACTCAGTCAACTTTTGATCCAGTCGGAACAAACTGTATGGACTCGTGTTCGTGTGTGGCGCCATATTGTGTGGTTCGGTTTACGGATTTTGGTTTTCCTTATGCAATAAGTTTCGAAAGAACATCTCTGTTTGCTTGAGACGAGAAAACAAAACTCGAAAGCAACTGGTTGTCATATTGTCACAGCCGGTTTACTGAGAATATTCCAACATGTGACAAACCAAAATGAACACAATTCATACTTGACCACAGCTTTCACATTCATTTCGGAGTTCTGGTAAACAGAAATGTAATGTGTGACCAGATACGGATAGCAATCAATTTTTATAAACCAAATCGTCGAAGGCTTTTTAATTCTGTAACAATTTACTCACGTAACGTGAGTGATAGGGAGCATAGTTCATGTTCTAAAGCATGCGACTCTTAAAACAGTGACCGGTGACATGCTGTTATTGAAACTGACCTAAAAACCTAACAAGGGAGGCAGGGCAAACCAAGTTTACTGCTTTTAAATATGAGAGAAGGGTTTTGTTATTCTTCTTGTTGCTGACTGCCTACAGACCATTATGAACAAACAAACTAACCAACAGAAATTGGCTGTCAATGCCAGTTACAACTCAAGGTAACTATGTTACGAATTAATGAACCCAGCTGTTTAAAATACAGTAATTCACTTGTGGGGCCCCAGGTTGATTTGGGATTGTAGTTGAATTTATAGGTTACTCTATGATTTGTGAATTGTGGTGATTTGTTAGTACGTAAGATGGGACACAAGTTTGAAACTATTAACTATAATATCATCGCTGTCCTCGCTATTAGTACTGATGTTAGCAAACAGCAACAGACCTGACGGAATGCAATATTCAGCATCTGAGCAAGGCAGTCCGTGATTCGATATTCTTTTGACACCGACCTGCGACGTCTGTGGTGCGCTGGTTCACGTCTGGATTTCACAGTCGATCGCGCAGGCTGAGACTGTGGTCTTCGTTCGGGCACAACCGCGCTACTTTTAATTGCGTCTTCTACCAATTCAGTAGGTCTCGATTTATTTCGAGCTCCGATTCGTTTACGCAGCACATGTTTTCGAGACCTTCTCATACTCGTATGCGTTTTGCCGGACAACAAACCTTTAGTCTCATCGGGATTCAGTTCTTCCTCGTCCGTCTGCGCAGGACTGTTGATTACCTGTGATTTGGCTTGTTTACCAGTGCGATCAGTATTCGTCATATCCAGCTGGATGGCGGTACTGTCCAGTTCATGCGTGTTTTCATTGTCCTGAGGTGACAGTTTACGTTTTTCAGGACTCTCCAGAGTTTTCTCACAGCGCCTAAAAACTGAGGCACTCCTGGCGCGTCCACTAAGGTTTACTGAATCGGAGTCCTCACCGAATTCACATTTTTCTGCATTAAGTAGCTCCGTTTGAAATGACTCCACACCGTTGCGGAACATCGTTAATAACTCTTTCATCGGAATAGGAACCTCCACACTTGTCAAGATCTTCAAGTATAATGAAGAACAGAGAGAAATTTGTGGAAATGAACTTAATCGGTTTCAAGATAAAACCAAAAATGTCAGTCACATACGTGCATATATTAGTAGCCACCTGTGAGCAACCGAGACTCAGTAGGTTCTTACACTTTTAAGCCGCTGACTTCCAAAATTATAAACAGTCCATAGCACATACACGCCAAATACAAAATAATAGACATAGTTTTCAAGACACGTTTGCTACTTGGGCTATCGGGTGATTAAGTCTCATTCGGTATGACTAACAAAAACCACCGACAAGAATTCACTTTCTATATATGTTAATCACTACCACCAAGTGTCAAAGCCTTTCGAGTTCGAATGCAAATCCCTAGTATTTCTCATGTAGAGAAGAAGGGCTACATTAAGAAATATTAGGCTTTGTGATAACCAGGCAGTGTGCCATACAAGAAGCATCAAGTGATTTCCATACCTAGTGAATGAAGTAAGTGGCCATATACGCAGAATCGGAATTGACCAATAAATAAGCGAACAACAGCGGAATCTGGTGTAAAAAATACTTAGCACAAGAAACTGGATCTATTTGAGAATCGTGAAGAAATATCTTGGAGCACCCCTATATAGGATGATAAATGCAGTGGGCTAAGGTTTCAAATTAAAATTAACCGCGATCTGTTTATTGATAAAACACAATAAATGTGGAAAAAAATTCACAAAGGAGATTAATGTATCGTCATGAAGGGCATAAAACTAAAAATGGGCATGGAAAACCGTTCGACAGCAAGGCTATTGTTATCAATAGGTTCAAAGGAGACGGAAAATTGTTGTAATAAGGCAGTGTATTAGGTCAGACTGAGTGTAACAACAGACATAGTCAGGTGAGTCACTGAACCCACCTCAGGTCTTGTCACAAAATACAGAAGTATGATTCCAGAACTAACTTCAGTACAACATGTACATAGGTCTACGTTATACAACCGATCAGTCAGTTGCACTGAGATTGCTAAGTAAAACCTCCACACTCACCACTCATCAGAATTAGGGTTGTAGCCACATAGCTGCATCATAAGCCCGATAATTGTGGGTTAAGACACACAAAAGGCAGTCACAGTACTGTTCTGACGTGCATACTACCGTAGGTTGTAGGTAAGTAACCCTCGCATGCTTCACTTTGAAAGGTCGAGTTCGTACGTTTTCTGTGCTCAGCCACAGACGCAATCGAGCTATGTTCGCCACGTCATCTCTGTTATTACAAATTGAACTTGAACAAAAGTCAGCCCGTTTAGTTAACACCTCTGAAGAAACTGACTGTTGCTAAACATAGAAAGACCGAGACAGTGGTAGTCAAAATACCGGTCAACGCGTGTAATGACTTGTGATTTGAACTTGGTGGCAATTGTAATCTTAGGTCATCAACTGGGATTAACAAGATAGCTACTACAGCACGTTTGGAGACCATGGGGATGTCTTAGCGTTAATCACATGCGAGCACGACTGAATGTTTGCATGTGAGGATCCAGTTGTGCTCAATGCAAGGTCACTGGAGCAGTTGTAACACCGTTGCAGGATGAATGATTCATTGGTATTCAAATTCGGGTTGTGACAAGGCGGTGGACTATTGACGGGCCTTAAGAATAACGAAACTTGAGTCAATTGCTTCTGTCGAAAGGAGCTGGCTGAAAAGTCTATGGGGATGCGAAAGCTGTACTCACTTGTGAGTTATTTTCGACTACTTCAGTCATGTTCTTCAAAAGCCCATAAAACATACTGCCGTTAATGAAGGGTCATGAGACGATATTTCTCGAAAGTACGACCATTTGCTGCGAGTCAGTCACACATCACATTGTGAGGTCGTTATCCGAAGGAAGGAGCCGGTGAGTTTTGGAAACATCGTCTGTAAATCATAAAACCAAGACTGCGTAGAGTCTCATGGTGGAGTTGAGAAACCTATTTCCGATATAGAAATTGAGCGATTCGTATCTTCTCCTGGCGAAGCGATACACGGTTTCTTGTATACTCAATCAACACAACCTCTCCCATTTTCACGTTAGCGCTGTTTCAAGCATGCGATGTTCTGGCTGTGCATTTGGGTTATACACGTTGTTCACAGAACAACGTCGTGGTTAGTAAGCCGCCGAATGAATAACAGTGTGATGATCTTCCTAAAGCTCTTGCCCTAATCCGCCTGAGACTGTTCGGGAACTATTCGTCAGGTGTTCCGATTGCAATATCCAAAACTACCAGCTAAGGACATAACCAAAAAAAGCCTACTTGTAAATAGATAAGCGTCGAAAGGGAACGAAAACTGAAATCCTAAATTATCCCTAATAGTAAACGTTTCTGAAGAATAGTAAGGGGTTTTATTCACGTATCGTAATGGCGTTCACAATTTTTCCTCAACTTTCGAATTCACAGGGACGGCTGAGCAGGTATCTTTCAAAAATAACCACTAGTCTTGTGTTTTGCTCTTACTGAGGATCAGCAACAGCGCACATCCTAGCTACAGCAAGAATTCGGAGTCTATCTCAGACTTTCGTGAGATAAGGAATGCACTGCCGACGAGTTCTACTTAAAGCGAAACACGAATTCACTATTTCTTTCAGAAATCGACGGTCCAAAATGTCTACTCGGATTCACAGTTGCAGCCATCTAGGAGTAGTGTTTCACTTGCGGACAACAATGGCGTGGAAATTAGGAAGGAATCTAGTTACAACTCGGTAATAGCGCTACTTGTTAACTGAAAGATTTGATTTCCATCCAAAGTCATCGAATCGAACATTTACAATAACGCCAATCGTTTAT
>LOND01003244.1:36691-49594 GCA_014220965.1 Paragonimus kellicotti | reverse complement strand
TTTTTCGCAGTGTTTGTACCAGTGAAGAACCCTCGATATATTCCAACATCCTTAGAAGTGTGTCAGCATGCTCAGGGTTCAGTCAATTCAGTACAGCCTGATGAGCTTTAACAGACTGTCAATAACTGGATCGTTATTAGTGTTGTGAGCACTCTCCTTTTTTATTCCCAGTGTGCTGGTTTTGTGCAAGAAAATCAATGAGAGGAAACGTAGAGTATTTTCTGGAGAAATTAAGTGACAGAGCAGAAGCCAGAGTAAGTTTCCAAGTCGTCCCATTGCAAATCAGATCTGACTGATAGAATAACCTAAGTTTTGTAAAGTAAATCTTTGGGTGAGGGGCAGCCGTAAGTTTGTCGTTTGGCGCTGTCTACAGTGTCATTTGTGGATACAGTAACTTGCGAACATTTACTGGTTTCTTTTGCTGTAACCTAATGGACAGACTGTGACAGGCGCACGATTTGATCCTCATATTGGTGCAGGTTGACAAACTTAAACCGTTTTAGAAGTATGACAAAAAACCATGTCTGACATTCTAGATTCTTGCTGGAAAATTTATAATGTTATGCAAACCAAGTTTTGTTAGAAGACCGACATGAGTACGACTGAAGTTCCATAAGAAATTCACAAATTCTGGTCTGCTACACTAATAACTGCGGGGCTAAAAAATTGGCGACTTTATCCAGCCCACAGGTGACATTCGAGATGTTATGTCAGCAGGATTGAACAACGACCAG
The DNA here is from genome assembly GCA_014220965.1 of Paragonimus kellicotti. NCBI lineage: Eukaryota > Metazoa > Platyhelminthes > Trematoda > Plagiorchiida > Troglotrematidae > Paragonimus > Paragonimus kellicotti. Next base: position 48,860 of record LOND01003244.1, on the reverse strand, counting down.
TTTAAAAGTTCCGTTTACCTTCGATGGATATGCATCTAGCATGCCTTGGTGAATACTCGGCCGCTTTGCTAGTCAAGTTATTTCACTATTATTCCAGAGGATGGGCTTTGCCACACTTGTCTGTGTTTTCCTATTCTACTAGTAAATGGTGATCAGCTACACGATGAAACTTGACGTCATTATTTTGGTGGTGTAATAAATTTGATCGATAAACATGTAGATCCAGACTGAATACCGTCACCTTATTTTTGTCTGTGTGACTTTACATGTGTACCGCACAATTTGTGTAAACAATCGTGAGATATTGCAGACCGTTTAGAGGCGGAATCGCATTTCACAAGGTTAAGACCCGCAGTGTTTCTTTTCTGTTAACCGTTTGGGTGATTTACTAGATACGGGCTGACCGACTTTGAATGTAAACCACTAGTACAGCTAAACAGTTTAGCTATTTAACTATGTTGTTAATACGTCATTATGACCACTGTTACTCCCAGGCTTTCATGTGACTTAACGACGTTCATGTCTAGTCCAACATCGGCAGCATGAATATTGTTTAAAATGGGTTCAAGTAAATTAAAATAGATCCAACTATGAAAAATTTGGGCCTCGACTAAATTCGAACCGGTGACAAGAACAACATGTCCAGAAGCAGCAAGCGCTTTGTTAGGCTTGCCGTGAAACCATACGATAGCTAAGAAATGTCACATCTCGGACTAAGATACGCTACCGAACACACCGTATATAGAAATTCACCAAATGATTTGCGGGATCAACTGCCCCGGCGGTCTTAAATATACAGGCAGAACAAACCGACAACTATCTCAGCGAGTAGCAGAACACGTCCCGAACTGGTTAAAACAACTCATGACACAACAATCTGAAACCGGTGAATCCGTTACTCGAAGCCCCGCATCATCGATTGCCAGACACCTCATGATAACAGGTCACTAGGTTGACCCAAGTTAAGATCATTCAAACTATTGTTACGTCAACAGAACCCAAAGCTACTGGCTCTAGCGAAGCCATGTTTGATCAAATCGCGCAGCTCAGCGCTTTGTGGTTGAAGTAAATCCATAGGGTTGCCGTGGTGTTGATGACATAATACGTGGCGTGACTGTGTGCGTGTCCATACCCTTCCTATCTCCATTTGTCTATCATACATAACTTGCATGTTTTACGTTCTGCGACTGATGAGAGTAAACGAATACTTCGTGATTCATAACGCAACATGTCTTCTTTCTGCACCGACGAATTTATTAAAGACAACTCAGTTTTTCAAATTAAAGGATCATCCAATCTGCATAACCTCGATGTTACGTCGGGCCACAGCTCTGTCAAGGACTACTCGACATTTTACGCACACTGCAAAATTATGAGGAACAACTAACTCAGCAAGATACCCACTTGAACTGTTACTGTAACGTAAAAAACTTTTGCAGTTAAGAATAAAACAAGTTGACGAACACGTATTTTCGAGATTTACACCATCAGGTCATTACACTTCTAAAAGGTAAATTATAGACATCGATTAATGCACGAGAAAAACGCAGTTACAATTGAACTGCGAGAAAGTAACCAAATCACTCCTACCCACCATTAGGGTGATTTGGACAGTCCGTCCGAATGGAACATGAGTTCGTGGGTAGACGAACAATGAGCCAAGAGAGTTCATGGGAGTGTATGAACTTCTTGTGCAACCTAACACAGGATCACGTAATCGGAAGGCGTTCGTTTCAGCCGTCCTTATGTTGCGACGTTTTATTGACCTTGGTTGCTGTGTAGGCACTTTGTAGGGGACACGAAAGGCTTGACCAAGGGTTACGTTGTGACGTGTGTCTGCCAGATGTTTAACGATAGCACTAGTTATTGATTTTCTTACTCCGCTTCTAAGCAATGCTGGGTGATGCTCCCTTATGCGCTTACCAAGCTGCCTCGTCGTGCGTCCAATATACTCCACTGCACAGCAACAGAGAAAGAGTAGACAACCATATTTTGGGCGTGGACAGGCATCTTGTCTTTCGCGTTTTGGGATGGCATGTGCGTACTTTTGAACCAGGATTACAACGTCGCGGACAGAAAGGTTCTCAGTAGTACTTTATACGGTCTGCGGTTGAGAAAATCTGCTGTTAGATCGCCTTTGAATGGCAGGCTGACGAATATAGGTTTCTTATCCACTCGATCAACCAACAGACGTGGTGATCTTTCTGCCATGTTTTTAACAATAAATCTTTCGGGATAGCCATTTTGTTCAAGGGCCTTAGACATAACAGCGAACTCTTGTTCGATGGCGTCTTCTGAACAAAGTTACTTCGTTCTATTTGTGGGGTTGAGGATAAGATCCTTCTTTTGATTCGACGGTACAAAACGGCTGAAATTAGTGTAATGTCCTGTCCACGTCGGTTTCCTGTAGATTGATCGTTTCAGCGGGCCGTCTGTTCGTCTGATTGAATTACCATCGAACAGGTGAGGCTAGCTGTTCGTTTCTATTTCTGTCGTGAACTGTGTAGAGAGATGAGCTGTGTTAAACATGCACAGAATATTATCGCGAATATATCATCCACATGACGGTGGTAGAAACACAGGCTATCAATTGAACTTTTCATCTGGCCTTGTTCAAGCTTGCTCATAAATATACAGAGCAGCGAAGGGCCGAGGGGGGTCCCATAGCCACACCAGCGATTTCTCTATGAAGCGATCTACTAAACATAAATAGCACGTTGAACGCGCAACGAAAAAGCAACTCTTTCAGAGACAACGGTGGTCTAATCTGGGAAGTCTCAATATATTCACACAAGTAGTTAGTGGTTTCCATCCATGGAACGTTTGCAAACAATGAGGTAACATCAAACGGGCACATGAAGTTGTTACGGACATGTAGGCCTCTTATAACCTCCACTGATTCGAAAATGTCGCACAAACTGCGTTGCCACAGACGTTGGCGTATGGGTTCTAAAACTTCCACGAGTCATTGAGGGACGCTGTGATAGGGTGTGTTACACATGTCCAGTATGGGTCTAAGTGGATAGTTAGGCCTTCGGGAGACCATAAAGTTGGGATATAATGGAACCTGTAGGTTTGATCCAGCCAAACGTAGTTTCTGAAATCAAGCACGTCTGTTTGAGACGCTTCAAACTATTCACTGTTTGTTCACCGATCGTCTTATCCTATTCCTTATCCGGTTGAGTGAATTCCGATTAGCCGGATAAGATGGAGGATATTTTAGAGATTTAGTCTGTCTTGTCAAGAAGCACTACTCCGGAACCTTTACCTAATCGAGTGATTATTACTTTCTCATGTGCACACAAATGTTTTAGAGCCTCCAAGTGTTTTCTAGTTAGTGGGACCTCTATGAATCACATGCGAATGACTATACTGATAACTACAGTTGACCAGGTCTGATTTAAGTCTCTCTAGATCAGCATTAGCGGCTGCAGACAGCCAACTGACGGTTGTACGAATTCTCAAACTGAACTTCCATTGATAGTCGATCACCTCTATGACGTAAGCAACAACATTTGGGTCCTCGCGATAAAATTTCAAGCTATGTGGCATCAAGATGGACAATTGAAAAATCATGGGCATACTTTTCTGGATTATCCGGAAACTTAGTCTGAGGTTCTACGTCACTCAGACTTTCGGTTAACCGGGATTGTCACTTCAGGGCTTGTTTGTTCGCGATGCGTTGAACATAATTAATAAAATCCTGGAGTTCATTTGGATTGAGATCATCTAGCAAATTTTGCCGTTGATTAATCAACCGTTGAAACCTACGTGCATGTGCACGGTGCGTATCTACTTGGCTTAAAGCATGATGTCTCGGTGAGACTGTATCTGGACGAATACGGTTCGTAGTTTGTACGATTGTATGGTTTGCACGGTTTGAAGTTCCACCAAAATACGAAAGCATATGACAACAATTCTAGGAGATTGACAGATAAATTGTAGATTCAATGTGGGAGTACCGATATATGGACTGAACAATCATTTATGCAGCATGGGTTGGGTTTAAGTTTACGGCGCTGGATGCAAAACATCACCTTCTGGATTTGGTGAAATTATTGTTACCATGAAATGTCCATCCCATGTTATTATTCTAGACAACATCTACTGTCTTAAGAAGAAACGAGGTACAAGTATTGTATTCGTATGAACAGGTGAAAATTCTTTAGAAAGTTGCATGTATCAATTGCTTTTCCTTAATGTTAATGTCTAACACGTATACACTTGCAGAAGTTTAACAGCAATGAGACTGTGGCCAACTTCACAGTCCGAACGAGCCGCTCAATGAGATAGACAATGAACATAACAAATTGTTTAATGTCTGAACCATATCATTTAAGTGCTTGATTTTTGCATTTTTATTCACACTTCAGAAGCATCTACTATGTACCTTAAAAAACATTTATCCGTTACACTCCTCTCACTTTAGTTTTTCTGTCCAATATTCTTCCATTTATCACTTAATCGTTTGTCCGTCTTGTTTTTGAGTGTTATCTACATGCTACTGAAAGGACCGTAGGAAATATTTTAAGCACCTGCCTTAAAACTGTTTTCAAAGATAATCATGGACATGAATACAGGATTGTGTGCAAAGATAAAATCTTTGGAACACTCTTGACTGGTGAAAAGACTTGACAACCAAAACTGGTGGGCTGATCCAGGTGGGTAAAGCGTGAAATATAAGGTCATTAACTGACAACCTGGCGCCATAATCGTTGAGACAACAAACAGTTTTACTATTAAAGACAGACATTAATCGTATTGCTGTGGTGCATGAGTAGTTTCACGTATTCCATCAAGAAGTTGCACACTTTACTTGAAAGCGTAAACGTGATCCTTGACAGTAAGCGTAAACAAGTCTGAGCAACGAAGTTCGAGTCCGTGATGCTTTGTTTGAGTCTGACATTTACAGACTAAATTATGGATAAAATTATCGATAAGAGAGACTATGAACACAAGTACGGTATAGTAAGTGTGACACTTCCCATAATTCACTACATTCAACAAAATTTCGAGGAAGAACCCAATCCCCCGAAAATACCGTTTCATTTGCCTTTGGAAAGGCCTATCTCATTCTGTTCAAAGTGACCTTCATAGTCGGCACGGTCATGTGCCACTCCGCCTACACACTTCGCCCTTCACGAGCGTTCTCAGCCTTGTGCCAATTTCTCGCACCCCGCCTACACACTCGTACTTTTAATTGGGACATCACTGTACTGTCTGGATCTTTGTCTGGTCCACTTCTGTCCTTGTTTTCTGATTGGTCACAAACCCTTTAAATATGATCTAGTTTGTGACCGTGTTGTCTTCGGACTGAGTGACATAAAAGAGCTCTGTCCGGAGGCCAGTCTTTTCTGTGTTCATGCGTTAGCCTCGGGTGGTTGGGTTGGCCGGGAAGATACGAATTAGTCGTGCTTACTTCGTAGTCAGTTGTTCATTACCGTTGAACGTCGTTCCGTTATCTACCGTTTCACTAACCGTTATTCTGTTCTGTTTACGCGCTCGTAGGCTGTAGATCTAGTCACAACACAAAAACTGTTCATTTTCCGTGCAATCACTAACAGAACACTATGTAAAGGGGCAAGAGTTTAATCGACAAAACTTTCTGAAACTCGTAACGTTACAGCATAGTTAGTCTGCTTTGTTGGGGATGAAGACAGTTGCAATAGATGACATATGCGAATTACAGAAATTATGTATATCTCCACCCACGGACGCAAAGAGAGAAAGTATTTTAAATCACTTTCACAGTGATGAATGAAAATCCAGGTGAAGTCCAACCAACAAAGTCATTTTTACTGACGCTTTCTGAAATGATGAGTTATTGTTACCTGTCTCCATCCTTTGGTTATTTACAGATTGTGATCAGTAGAGAATTATTTTCCCAATCCATTTTTAATTTTTGATACTGAACGAACCTTATTTGAACTGCTTCTTTGTAGGACTACACCATTCCCAGTTTAAACTTTCTCTTCGTCACTTTAAGATGTCTCGTGCCACCGAATTTAGGCAAACTAACTTGGTGTACTCTCTGCAACTGACGGGACCGTGTCCCTTCACTGTGTAACAGCCAACCAATCAGCCTACCTATGTGCATATTAGCCGTGCAATTCCGTTCGCCGTTGATATCCAGCTTGGGACTTATAACATTGGAGTCGAGACATCTTAAACTGAAAAAGGTTTAAACTGCTACATCAGTACTTGAATAACCAGTGTAACCTTCCACGCCTGCCTTAGACAGATTAAACATTTCCAGTCGTTCGTCCTCCAGTGTTTCGAAGGCCGTAGAATGGTTTTCATTGGCTCCGACAACATTCGTAGATGATAATTACGTTGTCATTCGTCCAATTGGTCGTAGTCGATCAACACTATTTTCAGGGTCTTGCTCACTTTAGTTAGTAATAACCGGTCCCCCAGGTAATTTTGGAAACATTTCGTCATAATTTCTTTAGAACCAGTACCCAATGCTAGTTTCAATACATCTGAAACGCTCAAAAAAAAGTCATTGTCAACATTCTACAGAATGATGTAAAAAGCGTTTTTTATTCAAAGTACCTCACAATGTTGACACACACACACACCAGCTGAAGTCTAAATGTTATAATCAGTGAAGGAAATTCTAATTTCGCAGTTGTCGATTCCGGATTTTCGAATATTTGTTGGACATACGATGCAAGTGACAGTTATCTTGAGACTGTGGTATTTCGTTTGCTAGCATTAGCCAGCTGACTACAAACAGTCCGACAATGAACCTTAGCGAACCTAAAGAGTGACACACTACCCTGATTTCACAACGGTTGTAGTTATCATCTGTTCCTCCAAACGAAACGAAGATTGTAGTGACAGTCGTATTCACCGATATTTCATCAGTTGAAGTTTCAAAGGTTGTAAGTTAGTGTGAGAACGTTAAGGCTGTTTCAAACAAGACTTAAAAACTGACTTTCATAATGCAGTTTAAGACGAGAGGCAGTAACTCACTTGGTACCGGCAGCACCAACGGTGAGAAGACATGATTGTATTTATTATGCTGATAAAAATCAAGTCATATTAGCAAATGACATGGAAGATACACGCATTTAAGCCTAATGGGTGAATACCAGTTTTAACATGCACCAGTTGAATCCCATTCAATGTACGTTTGTAATGTGCCTTTGCGACGAATATCGCAGGACCAGCAGTGAAATCCACCACCAATTGAATTAGCGTGACGCATTTTAACCGGTATTGGCTTCACACCAATATCCTCGTACATCTTCTGAATTGTGGTTTCTTCAGCCTCAACCAGTACCCGATTCTGATCTAACATTAGGACATTCATCGACAACCAGTTGGATCCCAACCACATTGGATGATCTGAAAAGATAAAACGAGGATAATACACGACTGTCAGTGGACAACACAGTACGGTGACAAACAGTACACGAGTAATGGAAACAGTCTTTAGTTTTCATGACCGTGGTTTTAATTTACATCTTCTTGGTATGTTTTTCTCTTGTGTAATCAATATCCGCAGAAAATGTTACGTGATTTTGAGATAAGGATGGAGCACACAACCATTCAAAAGTCATGTCTTGGTCGAAAGTAACCTAACAAACAGGCACGTAATGTTGTTAGCCTCTTGAGGATAAAACATGATTTGTAACATTGGCCTGAAGATTCGAAACAGTTGCCGTACGTGCCGAAGAGAAAAACCGGGACATGAGTAGTACACACATGTCTAAAATCCAGAGATTAATTTTGACGCCAGGTTCAATTTATTGTAAGTTTCTCTCACTCGCAAGAAAATACTGGTTCACTGTTATCTGTTACGGTTTCTGTCGCAAAAGCTAATTCTTAGTGACATTCGCCTTCTCTCCATCTGTCGTCACATAAAATCAAGTCTTTAGCCAACTATCCTTTTTGTATGGCTAATTACTAGGCTTAAACACATGCAAGGCTCCAGCAGTCAGAAGTCACACACAAAGGAACCAAACAAACGGACCTGGCCTATGGATGTTGGGGGCGAGCAGGGAACAGTAGCTATCGACGAAAATATCATCATGGTGTCGTGATTACAGAGTTACTCTATCATTGCCAGGATTCTGCACAAACATTACGGCTTTCTTGTCCAATGATGCTTGCGCGATGTGTAGTTGCGAATGCCGAGCAGTTTTGTTCTTACCAGTAGGATGAACTGACCAATCCTGTAACTTAGTGATCCTGATCAGGTCGATACACGCTCTAGCAGTGTGTAATCGCTTTGAACGTTGTGTGCTTTTCAGGAGCCAACAGATGCGAAAAATTCAGTTCTGAATTACACGATCCTTCCTGTCGCCTTCTTATACTTAATCAAAAGTAGCAATCTAAGATTTTGATAAGTGTTAACAACGAATTCTATTGTAAACTCGGATGTCCTGGTATTTCATCTTTGTTTGACGCGGAATCTGTACTTATTATAAATCTGTCAATCGTGATTACACCAGCTTCATACTTAACTCATCAGGACCACATGAAGTCAATGTTTGCTTCTTGTGAGGTTATTTTTCGTTCTCACTGTCCATCCGTAAGATCCAGTATCGCTCACACGCCTATGATCCTGCCGATCACCCCATCTTCGCACTGCGTACCTTTTCAACTCGTATCACAAAACCCAGTTTGATCAAATCCAAGTACAGATTGATACAACATACATTGTGTCTTGAAGACAGTTTCCCCAGAACGTTTAAGCGTACGCATAGTTTCGTCTACACAGAGGGATGCTCGACAACTAGCGGAACTCGAAGCTCCGAAACTACGTACTACTCGCGGATGAGAAAACTCGAACAGTTTAAGGCAACCATCGATAAGAAGCTCTGCAGTGTCCAATGGAATAAACTAACATAAGAAAGATATCCATGGACAGTAGCGTATCGAGTAAACAGTTACAGCTTCCGTCGAATCAGTTAGATGGCTAACGAACCAGTGTGAACAAGAGTGCCTTTCAAAGTCGATGAGAGAACTAACAGGATGTCGGTGATCATCTGAAAGTTCGGTAAGCTGCGTGACTGTCACAGCCACCGTAGACACGGTTACAGGATGGCAACCCATACGACTGAGCGGGAACATTCTAGTTAGGAGCAAGTAGGACTATGATAAAAAGACAGGACAAATGTAGGTAACCTCACCGAATCAAACGATGTCATAGGTCAAACCTTGTGGCCAATCGGGGTAGTTGTTTGTACAAAGAATAAGCCGAGAAAACATCACGACGTGCTGAAAGCAGTAGTCTTGTGTAGTTTGACCGTTCTGAAGTAAACTAAAAATTGTTACCTCCATTTACTCGGCTCTCTAAAGTTCCACACTGGCCAGATGACAGTCTCATAGGTCTTCCAGCGTAGACATGAATTCTTGTCAGTCATCCGTTACCAGGATAAACGGTATATGCAAACTCCCCGCGTAGTCTAACAGTGGACACTATAGTTAGATAAGCTACAAAGAATTGTGTCTTATATGGTTGCCTATTAAAAAATCAACGAATGTTAACAGCTGTACATAAGAGACCAAGAGCACGATCAAAATTATTTTAGAATATGTTTTCGATTAACGATCACTTTGACAGTTGCGAGAAATAACTACGAGACTACCGTTGCTGGGCTGATCGTAACTTCTTAGATGACCTTGAAACGAATAGCCGTAATTACCGAGGGGTTCGTGCCTTCTGATTCTCGTTTTCCAAAAAAAACTCATTATTCAAGTAACCTTACTCTGTTCTTGGTATTTACTGTAATCCCCAAGAGCGGTGCTACACCCTGTTTTCAATGATTGCATTTCAGATCAACAGAAGCCCGCTTGACACTGAGCAAGAAAAACCGACTGGATCCCGGGTACTTTGGGCCCCTGCCTCGAACCCGTGTATCAATCGCTGAATCGCTGAAAAAACAGTTTATCTTTTATAGACATTTCACTCACTAGACGACAGTCTCCGAAACGCAATATGAATCTCTCATCGTGATCACTCAATATGAACAAGATAAGCCTGCGTAAAAAGGATTCAATTTCAACATCTAACGGAAGCAACTTGAGCCAATGGATATAACTCCCAAAACTGAAGCTGCGTATAGAAACTGGGCCCACAGATTTTGCAAATGAAGGACGATTCAGAATTACGGGTGTTTTATAACAACAACAGCCAGCTGTCTCAAACTTAACCAATGCAGAACAGAATACTTCTTGGTTTCATCAAAAAGGATCGCTCGATTCACGTCACTAAGGCCGATAAAGGCAACATCACAGTGATTCTTAATCAAGAAGATTACCAAAAGAAAGTGTTAGAGCACTTAGCCACTGGACCATACGAAGGAGATCTATGAGCTCTTCTTAATAAGGTCAAATCACAGACCACCAAGTTACTCTGGGGCATCAGAGAAAAACTTGGGAAGTCTACCTGGTTCATGCTCAATCCTAAGAGTAACCGTCCTTCGCGTTTCTATGGCCTTTCCGAAAGTACATAAAACAGGAATACCCATAAGACCTATTGTTGACTACACCACCAGTCCAACCTACAGACTGGCCAAGTTCATCAGTCGCATAATCAAACCGTTGCAGAACAAGTTGGTAAGCAACGTTAAAGATTCTTTTGATTTTGTTGACAAACTCGAACACGTGACATTATGTAGTGATGAAACTTTTCTTAGTTTTGAGCGACCTCTTTTTACACCAGTGTACCGGTAAAATTTAACAATGATGTTGTTGAAGAGTTGTTTAGAAAGTGATGACTCTCTTGGTGCACACACTAATTTATCACCTTCCGAAATTGTATCTGGTCATGAAGATTTGCTTGCACTCAACCTTGTTCACATTCAAAAAAATTGCACAATTAACCCGATGGTGTAGCTATGGGTTCCCCTGTTGCACCTGCAGTAGCCAACCTTTTCCTCGGATACCTAGAAACACGAGCGATGAGTGAATTTATCTGCCCTCCACGAATTTGGTGGCGGTATGTAGATGACACATTCGTAATCATGAAACGGACCGCTCGTGACCAATTCCTACAGTTTCTTAACTCAAAATGCAACGGCATTGTATTCACATTGGAAACTGAAACCGATGAGCGCTCACTTAATTTTCTAGACTGCCTGGTGAAAGTTGATGAGCAACAGAGATTCCAGGTTTCTGTGTACCGCAAACCAACTCATTCTGGTCGGTATCTCAACTTCAACTCGTCGCATCCAATCGGCATGAAGAGAACAGTCATCAAATCACTCGTCAATAGGACTACTAATGATCTGCACCACTGAACTCTCCAAAACAGCAGAAATTTCTCACATTAAAGAAATGCTAGCCGCCAATCAATATCCAAACGCTTTTATTGAGAACACAATTAAGCGCATGTCAACTAAGGAGGAGACCAGAACGACCAGAACTTTCAAGTCTACTGTGCAAATACCGTATCGTGAACAAACATCAGAAAAAGTTCGTTCCATCCTTTCTGAATACGATATCCGGACCTGTATTTCGGTTAGATAATACCTTAGAAACGACTGGTGATGCATCCTAAAGATCCAGTTTCTATGGGCGATCAGACAGACTGTGTTTACGAAATCAAATGCGGTGATTGCAATGCCAGCTACATCGGAGAGACAAGCAGACAACTGAAAGTACGTGTTGCCGAACACAAGAGGCACACGAGGAGAGAAGGATTCGGCCATCGCACTACATGCACTGTCAGAGAATCACAACGTAAGTTTCGATCAAGCTCGAGTGATTCATAAGGGTCTGCCTTCCCATGCGGAGCGCTGCTGCGCTGAAGCTCTCACCATTTACACACAACACGCTTGTGTTAATCGCAATGATAGCAAACCCCTGTCTGCAGTGTGGCGTGGATGGATAAACAACACCAGACACAGACGAATCTTATCTACATCAATCTCACCCCACCTACTCGGCAAACGATTCGACCAACCAATTCAGATGCAACGCAGATTGACCTAACCACGGCAAATCTCACGTGACCTCTGTTCCTTTGTTAATGTGATTTCGATTACAACACTCCTGAGGAAGGCCACCCGAGGTGGTTGAAACGTAGAGTATTACAACTTGCTCATAACGTTGTGTTATTCTCAATCCATTTATCAGTAAAATCAGTCATGTTGAGCTCACTACAACCTTAACTATTCAAACGGTTGATAAAACCAGTGAAATTTGCACAAGA
>LOND01003243.1:39003-54134 GCA_014220965.1 Paragonimus kellicotti | reverse complement strand
CATTGTGGACAAAGACGGCTGACGACCTGACCCAGCCAGCGCAGAAGCCAAATGAAGGATGCCGCCTCCAACGGATGTGTCAACTCTACATTGATTCCTGGGGTTGGTCAGCCACTACAGCACCTTCCTCCCGGAACTCCACTGAGTCCGAACACCAATGAACCGGTTGCTCATGAAGGATGTCAAGTGTGAGTTGTCAAGAGAATGTCAGCGATCTTTTGATCGCATCAAAGTCCTGTTGACTTCAGACCTCTTGCTTACGCACTATGATCCGACGTCTTTACCTGTCGTGGCCGCATATGCATCGAACTATGGAATCGGTGCTGTGACATCACATACGTTTCCAGATGAAAAGGAAAAGGCAATCGCAAATGCAGCAAGGTCTCTCACACCCCCTGATCGAAACTACAGCCAGATAGAGAAGGAGGACTTCGCCATAATCTTTGCGGTGAGAAAGTTTCACAAAATGTTATACGGGCGACATTTTTCGTTGTTAACGGATCACAAGCCGTTGCTTGCAGTGTTCGGCTCAAAGAAAGGAATCCCGGTTTATACGGCCAATCGCTTGCAAAGATGGGCAACAATGCTTCTTGCCTACGATTTCACGATACAGTACCGCTCCACAACCAGCTTCGGTCAAGCTGACGCCTTATCCAGACTCATCGGATCACAGGCACCGAATGACGAGGACACAGTAATCGCAGCGGTCAATATTGAACCTGATGTTCACCTCATCTTCAACGAGGCTGTCCGAGCACTTCCAGTGACAGCAAAGATGATCAAGGAGGCTACCAAACTGGACTCGATTTTGAGACAAGTAATGACGTTCATCCGCACAACTTGGCCGCACGCAGACTTCAATGGCGACTTACGGGAATACTTCCACCGTCGAGAAGCGCTTACGATCGTGGACGGATGCGTCATGTTTGCCGACAGAGTAGCAGTCCCGGAAGCTCTCCAACGACAGGTGCTCAAGCAATTTCACTGTGGTCACCCAGGGATCAACCGAATGAAGTCACTTGCGCGCAGCTTTGCCTACTGGCCACGAATGGACAAACAAATTGAGAAACTGTCAAAACTGCACATCGTGTTGTTTGGCTGCGAAAAACCCGTGAAATGTGAACTGCACACTTGGCCAGCAGCCCAAAGACCCTGGCAAAAGGCTCCACATGGATTTTGCTGGACCACTCAATGGACAAACGTATCTAGTTATCGTCGACGCTTACACCAAGTGGCCGGAAGTTCACATCCTACGACAGCCGAACACGGACAACACCGTACAGAAGCTATCGGAACTCTTCAGCTGCTTCGGACTGCCAGAGACGTTGGTCACAGACAACGGATCTCAGTTCACCTCTGCCATCTTTGAAAACTACTGTCAACGGCTAGGCATCCAACATATGCGATCTCCAGTTTACCATCCCCAATCGAACGGACAAGCTGAAAGGTTTGTCGACACCTTGAAACGAGCGCTGTTGAAGGCCAGAGGAGAAGGTCCCCAAGCCATGTTTTACAGACCTTCTTGACCAATTACCGGACAACCCCAAATCCGAACGTCCCAGATGGCAAGTCGCCGGCAGAATGCATGTTCAATAGAAAACTCAGGACTGTCTTTGATATCATGATCCCGCATTCAAACAGAAGGGAGAGGACGCAATGCAGAAATGGAAAGACAGTACAACCAAAGACACGGAGCTCGTGCACGGTACTTCACGATCGGAGAGCCGGTCCTTGTACGTATGTTTCAGGGACCGCTGAACTGGAGGAGAGGAATAATCGTCCGACGGCGAGGATCAGTCCTATATGAAGTGAAAGTCGGCGAGGCCACATGTGTGCGGCACGCAAACCAGATTCGCCGGAACCGCGGAGATGCACTGTGCGACCAGGTAGGACCAACCGCGCAGCTCGATATACTGCTGGACACTTTCGACTTGGAGAAAGAACGACCTACCGAAACTGAACATTCGACAGAACCGACGTTACAGGCCCAGGACACTGAGCACAAGTATCCCATGCGTGGAGACGACAGACGAACAGATGCCGCAAACCGGTCAGGCCCATTCAAGTCGAGCCTCGGAAGCAGTCCTATGATTGAACCCACCAATCTTCAGGGGGAGGTGTTAGGGCGCTCATTTTTTTCCGTCCAAAAACCGCCTCCGTCCTGAGAAGAAAAAAAACGATGGGCTCAACCCTACTTAGCGGAACTGTTCAGGGTGGTCCAGCGGTGACTTTGGTTAGTTTTTTCTACCCGTCCGACTCTTATTCCGCTATGCTCATTAGTGGCCCTAACTATTTTTTCTTTCGGTGACTGTTCCATTTGATGTTTCGGGAGTGTTTTCTGGTCACTACAACCCTATAAATACTTTGTACTTTTTCGCCATGTGACACGTACTCGGGACGGAACAAAGCTTGCTATTTGCACGCGTCTTTTGGCTTGTCTTGGGAGCAGATCACGGGACAGTTGCGATAATTTTTCGGGATCGAGATTTCCGTGTTAATTAATATCAGAAGGAGGGTTACAACATATTTTGGCGACGGAAGAACTCACGATGTCAATAACGTTCGAGCAGATGCAAACCCTCCTCCAACAGCAGCAGAAACAATTCGAGCAAGCGCAGTTAAAACTGATTGAAACACTGACGCAAAAGCTGAGTTTCCAGCAACCAACAGCGGGATCCAACGAATCTTTCAAACCTACAGCAGAATCGCTAATCAATTCAATCAGTGAGTTTCACTTTGATCCGTTAACTAACACCGCTATGATCGAACAGAGCAGTCACTCAAACGTTCCATACAGTATCCTCAAATGCCCCTGACAAAGTTGCATCAACGTCGGAACGCGACAACCGAAGGAAACCTCCCACACCGTGTTGGCAATGCGGTGGATGGCATTATGTCCGATATTGTCCATTCAAACAGTATCGATGCACCCACTGCTCCCGGCGGGGCCACAAAGAAGACCATTGCCGTTTTAAGAAGCGCCAGCACCTGCTCAATCAGAACTCCCGCAAGCCACACAAGCCCCGCTTCTCAAGAGCGCAGGTCGTTCTCGCAGCTAGAAACGACGACCACTGGACGCGCAGGAAGTACGTATCCGTCTCCATCAACGGCAAGTCGGTCAGACTACAGCTCGACACAGCATCCGACATTACATTAATCTCTGATCGCACGTGGCACCTGATTGGCAAACCTACAATATGCCCGACAACCCAACTTGCTCGAAGTGCGACTGGTGATCGATTGTCCATCATTGGTGAAGTCCACTGCACTGCAGCCCTTAACGGATCATCAATCAGGGGTACCTGCTACGTGACCCGCAACCCTGGCCTGGATCTCCTTGGATTGGATTGATCGATAAACTGCATCTATTTGACAGACCATTACTCCAAATCTGCAACCGCACTCAAGCTCAGCAGAAGCCCACGATGACTCCAGAAGTCCACCATCAACTCACAAACGCCCTCCAGCAGAGACACTCAGATGTGTTTACAGAAGAACTCGGTTGCTGCACTAAAACGAAGGCAGTCTTATCCCTTCGTCCTGGAACGAAGCCAGTATTTCGACCCAAACGTCCAGTACCCTACGCTGCGCTGGCAACTGTTGAGCAAGAACTGGAACGCCTTCAAAAAGCTGGAGTGATTGAACCGGTGAACTATTCAGCATGGGCAGCC
Organism: Paragonimus kellicotti; assembly: GCA_014220965.1. Taxonomy (NCBI): domain Eukaryota; kingdom Metazoa; phylum Platyhelminthes; class Trematoda; order Plagiorchiida; family Troglotrematidae; genus Paragonimus; species Paragonimus kellicotti. Next base: position 50,463 of record LOND01003243.1, on the reverse strand, counting down.
CCTATCGTCGTGGTCAAGAAGGCAAATGGAACAATACGACTCTGCGCAGACTATTCTACAGGTCTAAATGACGCTCTCGAGACGCATCAGTATCCCTTGCCGATACCGGAGGATCTCTTTACGAAGCTGAATGGCGGAAAATGTTTCGCGAAGCTCGACCTGGCCGAAGCTTATTTACAATTGCCAGTTGCTGAAGAGTCCAAGGAATTGCTAACAATTAACACTCACAAAGGACTTTATCGATTCAACCGTCTGCCGTTTGGCGTAAAGACAGCGCCAGCCATCTTCCAACAAGTGATGGATACGATGCTCACGGATATTCCCGGTGCGGCTGCCTACCTAGACGACATTATAGTCATGGGTCACAATGCAGAGGATCTGGAACAGAAGCTGGACCAAACTCTTACTCGTTTGAGCGAATATGGCTTCCGACTACGCGCCGACAAATGCGGCTTTGGAATGTCCAGCATCAAATACCTTGGATTCATTGTGGACAAAGATGGCCGACGACCTGACCCAGCCAACGTAGAAGCCATACGAAGGATGCCGCCTCCAACGGATGTGTCAACTCTACGGTCTTTCCTGGGGTTGGTCAGCCACTACAGTTCCTTCCTCCCGGAACTCCATCGAGTCCGAACACCAATGAACCGGTTGCTCATGAAGGATGTCAAGTGGGAGTGGTCAAGAGAATGTCAGCAATCTTTTGATCGCATCAAAGCCCTGTTGACTTCAGACCTCTTGCTTACGCACTACGATCCGACGCTACCACTTGTCGTGGCCGCAGATGCATCCAACTATGGAATCGGTGCTGTGATATCACATACGTTTCCAGATGGAAAGGAAAAGGCAATCGCACATGCAGCAAGGTCTCTCACACCCCCTGAGCGAAACTACAGCCAGATCGAGAAGGAGGCCCTCGCCATAATCTTTGCGGTGAGAAAGTTTCACAAAATGTTATACGGGCGACATTTTTCGTTGTTAACGGATCACAAGCCGTTGCTTGCAGTGTTCGGCTCAAAGAAAGGAATCCCGGTTTATACGGCCAATCGCTTGCAAAGATGGGAGCAACAATGCTTCTTGTCTACGACTTCACGATACAGTACCGTTCCACAACCAGCTTTGGTCAAGCTGACGCCTTATCCAGACTCATCGGATCACAGGCACCGAACGACGAGGACACAGTAATCGCAGCGGTCAATATTGAACCTGATGTACACCTCATCTTCAGCGAGGCTGTCCGAGCACTTCCAGTGACAGCAAAGATGATCAAGGAGGCTACCAAACTGGACTCGATTTTGAGACAAGTAATGACGTTCATCCGCACAACTTGGCCGCACGCAGACCTCAATGGCGACTTACGGGAATACTTCCACCGTCGAGAAGCGCTTACGATTGCTGACAGAGTAGCAGTCCCAGAAGCTCTCCAACGACAGGTGCTCAAGCAATTCCACAGTGGCACCCAGGGATCAACCGAATGAAGTCACTTGGCGCGCAGCTTTGCCTACTGGCCACGAATGGACAAACAAATTGAGAAACACTGTCAAAACTGCACATCGTGTTGTTTGGCTGCGAAAAACCCCGTGAAATGTGAACTGCACACTTGGCCAGCAGCCCAAAGACCCTGGCAAAGGCTTCACATGGATTTTGCTGGACCACTCAATGGACAAACGTATCTAGTTATCGTCGACGCTTACACCAAGTGGCCGGAAGTTCACATCCTACGACAGCCGAACACGGACAACACCGTACAGAAGCTATCGGAACTCTTCAGCTGCTTCGGACTGCCAGAGACGTTGGTCACAGAAACGGATCTCAGTTCACCTCTGCCATCTTTGAAAACTACTGTCAACGGCTAGGCATCCAACATATGCGATCTCCAGTTTACCATCCCCAATCGAACGGACAAGCTGAAAGGTTTGTCGACACCTTGAAACGAGCGCTGTTGAAGGCCAGAGGAGAAGGTCCCCAAGCCATGTTTTACAGACCTTCTTGACCAATTACCGGACAACCCCAAATCCGAACGTCCCAGATGGCAAGTCGCCGGCAGAATGCATGTTCAATAGAAAACTCAGGACTGTCTTTGATATCATGATCCCGCATTCAAACAGAAGGGGAGGACGCAATGCAGAAATGGAAAGACAGTACAACCAAAGACACGGAGCTCGTGCACGGTACTTCACGATCGGGAGCCGGTCCTTGTACGTATGTTTCAGGGACCGCTGAACTGGAGGAGAGGAATAATCGTCCGACGGCGAGGATCAGTCCTATATGAAGTGAAAGTCGGCGAGGCCACATGTGTGCGGCACGCAAACCAGATTCGCCGGAACAGCGGAGATGCACTGTGCGACCAGGTAGGACCAACCGCGCAACTCGATATACTGCTGGACGCTTTCGACTTGAAAGAACGACCTACCGAAACTGAACATTCGACAGAACCGACGTTACAGTTCCAGGACACTGAGCACAAGTATCCCTTGAGGTGGAGACGACGGACGAACAGATGCAGTAAACCGGTCAAACCCATTCAAGTCGATCCTCGGAAGCAGTCCTGTGATTGTATTCAACAATCTTCAGGGGAGGTGTTAGGGAGTCTATTTTTTTTCCATGCTCAAGAAAAACGATTAATGCAATCTGAATGAGCAGAACTGTTCATAACAGTCGAGAGGTAACCTTGGTTATTTTTTTTACCTGTCCGGCCTTTATTCCGCCATGCTCATTGGTGGCTCAGTGACCGCAACTATTTTTTTCGGTATTTTCTGATTCGGAACTGTTTTTAGGTCACTACGTCCCATATAAATACCTTGTATTTTTCGCCTTGTCGCGAACGTTTTTGGGGCGGAACAAAGCTTTTTTTGCACGCGTCTTTTGGTTTGTCTTGGGAAGCAAATTACGGGACAGTCGCGGTATTTTCGGGACCGAGATTTTCCGTGTTAATTATTACCAGGAAGGAGAATCCGATTTTTGTCAAGCGCACTACTATATCGAGGACGAACCGGCGTATTTTTCGAGGGTTTTCAACATACCCTCAATGTTATCAGACAACGATGTGGATGTCACCTCTGGTGGCGTCATTTTTTCTGAGTGACTTTGACAGGCGTCCCGTGCCGGATAGTGCGAGGCTTTTGATCATTCATAAACTGCATTCAGAAATTGCAGATTTGAGAAATCTGAGAATATTTGCCTACAGCTGTCTCTCCGTTGAATCATTCTGGAAAAAAAGAAATCGGTAGATAGTTTCAGGGTTAGGACTTCAGTATGTCAGGATTCGTGAGGTTTCGAATATGATAAATTGGATGAAAAATGAGCTGAGATGAAATCCAGTCATAGCTATCAAGGATCCTGCACACACATTGACATGCGAAAAACAACGGCTAACTGGCTGCAGCAATAAGACGTCGGGCGTATCTTCATTTTACTGCGATGGTTCTGATGGCCGGGCTGTATGAGGACGCCATGGTGTCCTGCATTTGTGCATCAAGTCTGTGCTCAAACTATTACAGATGATGCTGTAACGATGGACAGGTAAACCATTTCCTAGTGGACACTCCTAAAAAGGTGTTCTCTGCTAGTCAGATTGCTCATTTGAGGTTGTGCTTTAGCATGTAATGGTTATTTGGACTAGGCAAACGTGAGCTTCGTAACAGATGATGAGGCTACTAGATGATCCCTTTGAGTTTCTTGTGACAAGTTAATGATACGCCGAGACTGTCTGACGCCGAGAACTGTCTGGCCATACGACTTCGTTGCGCCCCGTCGATAGGAATAGTTTCCTTCATAACATACGGGCGACATGCCCGGATATTCAACTCAGGTAGGTTTAATGCAGTTGAAAAACAATCTGAGTGTTACACTCCGAAAACGTGTAGTGAATAACCAGTTTCACGGGCTAGAAACGTTTTCCGACGTGACAGAATACCGCAGTTACTGATTGGCCTTCAGCTACATCATAATTTTCCTCTTCAGCTAATTCTGTTTTGTCCAGTTCTACTAACTTTTCTTCGCGGGTATTTTTCTTCCACAGTGAGTATTCTCACCGATGTGATGAACAGTAGCTCAGTATATGGCACCGTCTAGTCAAGCTCATATCTCTACTGCATACATACCTCTGACTCAGTCGGACACCTATATCGATTTGACACGTTTGCCCATTAGTCCTGTTTGCTGTTGACGTGTTCCCTCCTCCGTTTTGTACTGCTCTTCATCTGGACTACCGACATTCTCGTCATATGGAAATACCTTTTTTGCAGATACCTTTGTGCAATCGGCTGTAAAATATATTAAAATAACTATGTACTATTTGCTGCTCTCAACCGTCTCATAAAGATAACGCATGACACCTATATGTAGAATGGTGAACACGTTACACTACTGTCACAGGTGTCCTTGCGATGTTTGAACCTTTTGTTTCCTTTTATTTCCAGAAAAGATCAACCATCAGACTTGCCGAAGTATGCCGAGCAGCTTGAGCACACAGTAGAAGATGTTCGTCGCTTGGCGGCCGATTTGAACAAGGGGTTGCAGCAATATGTTTTGTTCGCCAAGCGAAACGTGAGTCCACTCAGCTTTTCACTACTGGCAACTAAGCTGTCGTATCTGGTGTCGTGTCCTGTTTCAGGTATGGTAATTTGATCAAACCTGGCTTGTGGTCACTGTCAAACTTCATTGTCTCTAGTTAAAAGTGACGGGATTGTTTTGTTGTAAGTTTCAGCGTAGAATTCGAATCGATATTTACCGAACTGTTCATTCGTATATATATATATATATATATATATATATATATATATATATATTACTGTTTTAATGAGATCTATCGAAAGTCTTGTCTACGTTTTCGGGGTTCTACCAATTGAACATCCGTAATGAAACAAACGGCCGAAGTCAGTTGTATGCCAGTCACTCTTTTGATCCTGGTTCTCCATGTGATGCTACTTCTGCACGAAGAGTTTCATGAAATGCAACGGGCTTGAACTCAGTGATTTATCATACTCACCTGACAGTTTTTTTGAGGGTCAATGTGTTGCCTGAAACCAACATGAAATAATGGCGGTAGTTTGATTTCTAACCTGTGTGCCAAATTACCTAGACTGGTGTCGCAAGATAATTTGTTTCATTAATGGAAGTTCGGAGATTTAGATTCTTGCGAATCCACACTTGATCGTAGCCTTCGCATTCAGATAAGCCTTTCGGCTAGCCCACTTCGAAAGGAAGCACTAGACTCGAGTTTCGCTCTTATTAGAGCTCATCAGTAGTGCATATCCTTGTCTGGATCGGAGTTTGCACTCTGACCCTCGTGCTTGTGAGACTAGCGTGGAACTGAAGAGATTTACTACAACATTTACTCAACGCGGAACTGCTGTTCACTTTGGAAATCAGGTGACCAGACGAGGGCAACACAGGGAGATAAGTGAATTGTCGAGTGAATAAGCAATCTATTTCAGTCAAAGATCACGTGAACGATATCTGCGGAGGCAACCTCAAAAACAGCAACTTGTTGCACTCACTGCCATTCACTTAGATTACTTAAATTGTTCACGTTTGTGCAAATGCAAAATACCTGAATGAGGGCCGTACAATTTATTTGAAATGAAATTCGATTGCGAGGGCCGCCATCAAATATGCGTGGTGTTCAACTTGAAAGGTATGAAGTGTATTTTTCGATTCCCTTCACATCAAAAACACCCTATTTTTGTCCGAGGCTGTAGGCAAATTAATTCACGTGACACACTCACATTTGTGATGCATGATGACTAACTTATTTTGAGCTTTTACGTTGCCAGACTTTGTCACGGATAACGCAATTAGCTAAGTACGCAAGCAAGTCTATGTAGCTCATTTGAATCTTAACTATCTTGGTTTTGTTATACGTCAGCGTATCCATTGCATGTACGCTGCATGTACTCGTTTAATCATGACGACTATCAGTTGTCACGTGATCACCCCTTCATAAAATCGGCTTATTCAACAATACTTGCACGTATTCATTCACGAACTCCATTAACGTCTTACCCGTGGACGATCGATTATCACTGATGCTAAGCGAGTCACCTCAGTTGGGTTTCTGCTACTATACATATACATCGCATATATATATATATATATATATATATATATATATATATAATTTAAGAGGCACACTAAGTAATGAGCGATTTACTTTAACGCTTCAAATCTACACTAAGACCTATTATTAAACAAATAAATATGTCGGGATGAGATTGTTCTGTGGCTCATCGTGTTCGCCTGGCAGTCTGTTTTCACTCGTTCTTACGTTTCAGTGTCAACGATGCCAACCTAACGTGTTTATCGAATGATTTCCGCGAATAGAGAGCTTCCAGTACAAGCCATGTGCGACCGCTTCCGCGTAACCCATGTTAACTCCATGTCGTGTGTCTGTGCCGTGGTGCCGTAGTTGCGGTCTGGACTCAGGTCATCGCATCGCTAATTTGTGTTCGTGCACGCGTGTGCGCAGCTGTTTGCCTGTCTCTCCCACGTACTGTTGGTCACACCCGAGACATGGAAATCGCGTAAACCACGCTAGATTGTCTGTGTGGTTTTACACAATGCTTGGCGCTCACCAATACTGAACGGGAGTGTTGAGCTTGACGTGTGTGATATTTGGATGCCCAGTGGTTGGAGCATCCTTTGTGCTGCTTCAGATGTGCCGTGAATATATGGTCACTGTCATTCGCGTTTTGGGTTCTGTACGTCCAATTTTTATAGATCCTCTGACAGATGTCTTTATGAAACGGTGGCGAAATGGATATTTTGAACAGATGTTCCCGGTCCTGTCATTCAAGTTCGAATGAGCTACAGTGCGTATCTGCACGTCCAAACAACGTTTGCACGCCGCTTTTAGGGTTACAGACTGGATGGATGTTGCTGAACTGGACAATTACATCAGTTCCTATCGGTCAACGATAGACAGTGGTTTCAAGCTTGTCATAAGGTCTTCTTATAACCGATACATCGAGGAACGCTAGGCGTGAAGCCTCCTTTTCGCGTGTAAAGGTTATTCCATTTACTATGGTATTCAGGCAACTGTAGAACCTGGTCAAGCCAAATACGAAGTAAGATAACAATGTGTGCCATCTACATATCGAAGCCATACTTTAGTTTGAATGTCTGAAAACCCACATATTCAAAGTGCATCGTTACGGCGTTTGAAAGCAATCTCTGTATTAGTGAGATCATTAGTGTGCTGGTCTTCTACAAGTAGGCTCGACCGTCAAATTGTAGATAAATCCCCATTGCAGAACTCCACTAACTGAATCAGTTCTTCTGGAAAAGGATTCATCCTATCACAAAGACTGTTGTCCTCACTTATCAGGAGCTGGGAGCTTTTTACGACAATTTGTTTTGGTATGCTGGTGAAAAGTGGTGTAACGTCGAAAGAAACCAATGCGCCGACTTTTTGCGACCCCAGACTCGTCATCTGTCTCAAGAAGATCAGTAGAGCTGTTCGCGTCATGATTATCGTGAGGTAAACATGGCCGGAGAATACGAAAAAGGAACCTCGCCAATTGGTAGTTCGGGGCCGTCCTGGATACAACGATTGGCCTCAATGGTACCTGATCCTTTGTGGGCCTTTGGTAGCCCGTATGCTGGTAACACTGGTCCTTCAATAGGTCTAAGGTATTTGGCCTGTTCTTCTGAGAGTGATTTCTTTTTCTTAAGATCTGTCACGGTTTTGATGAATCGAGCCCTCAAACCCTTCGTTGGTTCTCTTCTGACATGTTCATATGTTTCGGAGTCTTTTAGAAGATCGTTCACTTTGTCTTTATAATCCTGTCTGTTCAGTACGGTTATGGTGTTGCCCTTGTCTGTGGGTAAGATGACGATCTGGTCGTTTTTCTTAAGAGTACACAGCGCTTTATTTTCATCAACTGTTAAGATATTTTTTTGACTTTCGACTAGTTGGCTGTTGACATATCTTTCTCCTGACAGACTGTTGTACTTGCTCATCCAGACCACTGCGTTTCAGTTCTGTTGTGAGTGCACCTGCGTAATTGAATTTTGGACCATTTAACAGGACAACCTTTTTATCGGATATCTGACAGGTTGTGTGTTGGTTTGGGACACTGTTTCTGAGGCGCTTGATTTTCTGATTTGGTCGATCTTTTGTTTTTCTTTCACTTAGAGCCTGCTACAAGTGTTGTAGCTTCGGTGTTGCTGATCTGTTCTGAATCACGTTATTCGGTAGCTGTTTGTGTAAATCTTACACACTCGCTTCCATATCGTGTCAGACGGCGATATGCATCGTTGCTAAATTCACAGTGCATTCGCTTTCACTAACTTCTGGCTATAACCCTCGGACGTTCTGATCGTATCGAGGGCTTGCGTGTAACGTCTTTTTGGAACACATTATAGCTAGTACAGTTATGTAGAAAGAGTTGCTCGCGGATGGAGCTTCGAGCTTGACACAGTTTCTCTAATTCTTCACACATTTAACGCTCTGCTCTGTATATATATATATATATATATATATAACGTGGACGTTTGTTCGTACGCTGTTTGCTTTCGTGTTAACCGGTCCCTGGGGCGAAGTGTCGGTTGAATCTGTCCGAATTTGTGATCGTTGTGTTGTAACCGCACATGAATTCACGTTACATCCCGAATCTGCGTTGTTCTCAAAAGGCGCAAAGGACTACCATAAGGCAATGTATATAGGTATCTCATATTTAGCTTCGTTATCGTTTATTGGCGTATGTTTCGTTCGTTTTGTCCTCATCGTATACTGGGGCTTCAATTTACTCACACAGGCGAACTTCGAAGCACCGCAAACCGAAATGTTCTTTATGATTTTTTTTCTGATTAGCCTCGAGATTTACAGTTACTATGACTTGAACATCATTCACAGCTTATTGCAGCTCTCACATTCCTATTGACTTTTCAGCCAGCCGCTTTCGAAAGGGAGCATTATACACGAATTCTGTTCTAGTCGGAGCCCGTCAGTAGTGCCACGGTCGGCATTGGAACTCTGGCCACGCGTCCATGAGGCAACTGCGCTGGCCACTGCCCCACTGACCTCATATTAGTTATGACTACACTATCATATGCAAATGTTCAGGCCCACTCGCTTGTGAATAATGCTCAGATTACCCGATCGTCTTGCGAGTAGACTCAGTAACTGTTCTGTTAACTCCAATTGATGACCTCTCGGTTAAGACATCTCTCCAAATTGAAATTACTGATGCATAATGTAGGGTTTTGGTTATAATGAAGTCGAACGTCACTCAATTAATGTTTTGACCCCAAAAAAGTGTTGAGCAATATAAAATGTTTGTAGCCCTAAGTTCGCATGATCTAACCTTTGACAACCGAATAGCTATACAATCTTTTATCAGTTTTGTTTGCGTTTAAGCGCTCCGGCCACTGCGAACACTCTTGTCTACGTTTGGACAGTCTTACAGTGCCGCTGGTGTTTTGCGACAGTGAATGAGGTATTGCTAAGGCGTCCATTTGACCGTCTCAGACAATGCGTCCTGGCATTGCCGCTTGTGATCTTTGTGTTATATTTACAAGCGTTTCTCATTTCCACCTACCGTTTCAGAAAAAAATTCCAGAACAGCAGTTCGCCAGTGTTCTGAAGGATTCCATAGATAAACTGGGCAGTGAAGGTTCAGTATTTCTGTAAGTCCTTCGTTTTTCTATCAAGTAGCACTTGACACATTTCACACATCGTGGTGGCTAATCAAACTAAGTCTCTTCTCCCAGTTCAACAGGAAATGTTTCACACACATTTTAAGCTCTCTCTTTAATCCACGATGGTGTGTGTTTGCGACACCACAAATGGCGAATATTAGCGAATACGCTACATGCTTTCTTCATCCTCATGGACGTCTCGTTAGCAACATCACAAACTGATGAGATGACACTACCCGGATATCATCATCATCATCATCATCATCATAGACAGCAATACATCAGTGGTTCACACTGATGCTTGACTGCCACACAACCACGAAGAACGAAGAAAAAAAAACTTATATGGAAGAAAAAAGAAAACAGAGGAGGGGATGGGATATGTCAAACGAACAACAGCCTGAAGCGAACTACCTGAACCAGTCCTGAATCACCTCTGTATCAACACTGCAAAATGTATACCACTCAGATCCCCAATACTAATTAAACGATTCACCATGAACTGCAAGGTGTCTGCAGTAGAACAACGTCGTCTGCATACCCAGAGTGTGTCAGCTTGTTGCCTGGCTAAAGCTTTACTCCATGATTCTCGGTACCTCCGATTGCTTCTTCCAGAATATCATCTATTGCGTGAACAAAGTGGAGGAGAGAAATCTGAAATCCTTGTTGAACGCCATCTGAAAAAGGGGAGAACGCTCGACATAGCTGCTCATAATAGAGCGGGCATACAACAACGTTAGCAAAGTGACATCTTTCACTCGGACTCCTCTGAGATGTATGCAGCTCTAGAGAGTGTATCGAGCAACGACCTCAAAAGCAGTCTCTAATCACAAAAATACTGCTACGGTTGGCTGAGTGAAGGAATGCGGATGTCCCAGTGTCTGTCACAAGATGAAGGTATGGTCGTCACATCCGCGGCGAAGGCAGCACCTTGTTTTTTCTGCTCTTGCCTGGTACTCTCTGTGTTTCGGAACTCGCCGTATTGTGAGACCCGAGTATCATAGATTTGATGGAAGTTAGCTTAATGCCTTTGCGTTAATAACGTGATGATCTGGCACTTTTTACACAAGTTAGGCTCCAAAGACATCCCGCTTTACGACGTAATGTCGTCGGGAACATCGTGCCTCACCACCGTACCTCAATTAACCACTGGTTATCGAGCCGTTTCAAACTGTTGAATTCTCTTCTGAGTGTTAAACCCATCTGTCCAATCATCGTGACGAATCGTAAATTCATGTACACTCTTTCACACTACTACCCTGTTGACGGTCAGTGCAACGGCTAATCGGAGTCAACAACACCTGGATATTCCTTGACAAAAGTGCTACTTCCATCCCTTGTTCGGTCAAGCAATTCTCACAGTCCTTACGAAATCAGTTTTCATTTTGCGCTTTCAATTCTATACGATCTTTGCCGTATTCACAATAGGGTGAAATCTTTTTCTTTCTTCTTCTTCTTCTTCTTCTTCTTCTCTTCACAAGCTCAGTTAGCTTGGAGGAAATCCACTTCTGCTGTGCCCTTGATGTACCTTTGGAACGGACTTCTTTACAAGAGCTTCACATAGCTGTCCAGATTTCTGCTGATTGGTCGTTTGAATCACTCTACTGCTAGGACGTGGGTGGTTTGACTGTCAGTGTTGTTTGTTAGGCATTTGATAAACTCTGGTCGTTCCTTTTCTTACTAGTCACTTTATGTGGAGCAGGTGGTCTCTAAGCGAAGAAGAATGCAAAGTGGACATGGCCGGTGTCAAAAGAGTTACTTTATAATGATTGACAGTCTTTGGCGGAGTGGCGACACTGATACGTGACGGGGATATGG
>LOND01003243.1:16649-27926 GCA_014220965.1 Paragonimus kellicotti | reverse complement strand
CAGCTGGCCTCAATCAGATAATGTGGACGGCGAGATCCGAATGGTCAGTTATTGCATTCCAGACGGCCCTCCGTCGGAAGCAGAAGTGGTCCTAGAGCTCAAATTATTGAAGCGTAATAAGGCTCCTGGACCAGACCTCCTCTCTCCTCTTTTCAAGGATGGCGGGAAAGGTTGATATCAGAACTGACAAAACTCCTCCAGACGATTTGGGAGACTGAAGAGGTACCTCGCGATTGGTGCTTATCAACAGTAATTCCCGTTTTCAAAAGTCTATGTGACAACCACAGAGGCATCAGTTTGGTATCTGTTTTTGAAATGTTACCGTTGCTTTCTTCATAGGTGAGTTCTTCCAGCTTTTTCGTACGTCTTCATTTACATTAAGTCACCACGTCTGTGTGAAACTATTTTCATTAAGTCTATGATCTTGGTTTTCGTGTCCCATCGGTCACTCGTTTGTTGTCGGGGATTTTGATCTTGGAGTTGGAAGTTGCTGGCTTACGTGAATTGGGTGAGTCACAACACTAATACACTGAATACTGGTTATTATAACAGTCCCTTCTACCTAATACAGAGTTACCTTACCTGTTTACGATTACGGACCTCTGATGAATTGTTCAACCTATCCTCATATGCTCGTTTTCAGTAAGTCTGGTAATTAATGTAGCACACCCCTCAACAAGGAACATCTTTCGGGTTGCTGGAACGTGGTTTTTCGTTGTTGAGGCTGTTGCTTGCTGAGATGACGACATTTTTTGTCACGAAACCCGACTGATGTCACTGGGATACAGTGAGCAGTATAAAAAATTTTTACTGAACGGTTAAAATGGACGCTACTTCAGAATTATCACTTTCGTCAAAGCAGAACTGTTCTTAATATCGCTGAATGGAAGTACCCTGTTGAGTGACCCTCGGGCGGCGATTACGCAACCCGTCACACAATGACGAGAGACGGCTGCTCGTGGTAAACAATGCCATATTATGTACGAGCAAATGGACTGAAAGATTTGAAATGATGACGGTTTGTTAGCCTTACGTCATTATGCAATTGTTACTGTGCTACAGCAAGATCACCTTTGTACTATACTAACCGTCAATCGTGAATGCTGGTCAGTGTGTCAATATGGCGATCTTCCTCACGGTCTCCGTTCATTTGCATCATTCCCACACTTCTCGAGGAGAAGAAACGTCTTTTTCCACACAGCCATTCCGTAGTGCAACGTCGGTCCTCTCTGAAGAACGTCGCCCACACTTCTTTACAAGCGGTTACTAGTTGTGGACTCCAGCAACTCAGACCAACAAACAGTTGTCCCCATGCAGGCCGATGTGGGTCATTGTACTGCTCGATCGGTTCTGAGTGCAAAACTGTGCTGCATCCTATTTATTGCCCAGACCAACCCAACAAGCTTGTATCTAATGGAGGGTTGATTTTAGGTCGTCAGAGCAGCGTTGAAGATTGTTCGTTGGTGGTTTTGTGCACTGTTGGAATCCGCCATGCAGTCAGCACGTCAGTTAGTTGAGTTTAGTGCGACAGGCTAGTACAACTTTTTTCCTTAAACGGTAAGCACATTTCAATGTCATAAAAGTATTTATTGTGGTTTTGGGTGGTCTATGTCTAACGCGAATAACTTTCGTATTTTCTGGATGGGAAGTACTTCCTGAGCGGAAATTCTGTGTGAAATTTTTTAAATTGTTCAAAGATCCAGTTCCATACTGTTATGGTTTGATTATCATACCTTCAAGGGTATTGCTTCTTCCGGGTAAGAAACACTGGTTTAGTGCACAGCACATCTACTGTCAGTTACAATCAATTCTGTGTTAACTCATGGTATGTGTTTCCGCCTGGGGGCGTGTATGCGTGTGTTTCTGGTGCACGTGATCACGTTTCTCTAATTTATTCGTTGGACCTTGACTCCAGTTCGCCACATTTCGACGAGTTTGCGATGTTGTGTTTCGTCTGATCGTTTGACATTTCCATGTGTTTTCGAAAGATACGTTTGCTGCATTTTTATGTTTCATTATGTCTCCTTATTAATTTGTACATTTAGTTGGATGCAACATTGTTCCCAAGGCTGTTTCAATGAAAACATGGTGTTCATCGCCATTTAGATGCCTTTACGTTTTGTTGACTTTGTTGTGAATCTAAGTGAACCGCGATTAGCTGTCAGTCATTTACAAACTAGTTATAGTTAAATGACGAAAGCGCCAGCTAACAATCGTACAATAGCGGTTTCGAACGCGAGTTAAGTCGATTGATTGAGAATTTTAGGGTATCCAGTCTCCCTATAATTTAATGTGTCACGTTGTCAGATATGTCTTGTCATGAAAAAAGCTTAATTATTTTGTGTACTACGGTGTTAAATATGTCTTTCGTGAGGGTCATTTTTGCCGCACTTCACCCACTCTTGTCTATTGATTTAAAATTGAAGCGAAACGAAACTCTAAAGTTTAACTTGCTGGCGATTGTGGAATGCACTGGGGCAGCGGTGTGTCGCTTGTGGTCGTGTTTTTCGATATCATCTCAAGTCACTCGTATTGAACAACGTTCCTACTTTTTGCATGCATCCATTTTTTTTTTCGTTTTTCCCCCTATTGGTTGTTTTCGCATGAATGCTTTAGATCTCATTTGTTTATTTGTCCACATTTTTCAGTCCACAAGCGAACGGATTCAATTCTGTCTGGAATTGACAGACTGCTTGTTGAGAACTAGTTCTCAATGAAGCCTTACAGACAACCACTACTAGCGCTGCTCATATCCATCTTTTGCTGACACATTCATATCACCATATTTCGTTCTAATCTGTGTTCATCGTTCATGATTTAGCCATTCTCCTCGGGGTCTTCGCGCGACAGTCAGTGAGCATTGGTATATCAATCCATGGTTGGAAACGTACCTTCTCCACAACGATAATCATGCGCATCAGTGTTTCTATTACATCACTTATCGGTTGTAAGTGTTCCTTAAATCGACTGACAAACTGATGGTATGCTGTCGATGGACTTTTGACAAGAAGTTGCTACAACGGCCCCCAGTTGGGTGGCGGATATCATTTTGGCTTGTGATCTAAGACGCTTTACGTAAAGAAAAAATCGACTACTTTAACAACGATAACACTAGGGTGATTGCTATCTTCTCAATTCCACCGGCAACTTAAATTGACTTTTACTGTGTGATCTGCACAATTCGAACCCGTCTCTGGACGCAAATAACTATCATTTCGACTACCGTTTGCCACCCTTAAAATGATAGTTTTTAACTTCTAATGTTTAATGGGTTTTGTTATAACTGACCGTTGTAAGCATCACTCGTTTCTGCGAATATTCAGCTCTTTTTGCTTAGCTTGTATTTTACGTTTCACATGTGCATTCTGTTGGCATCACGGTATCGACCGCGTTACTGTGACTCGTACATACTTCAGAACCTCCGAAATTCGATATCTATTTATTCGTTGAAAACACCGATGGCCTATGCGGCACATGACGACTTGTTCAACTTCTCGTCAAGTTGTTGTGTTAAAATGTGAACTGGTTTAACCCGGTATTTAATACCAAGTATTGAGAGTACACGTTTACACACAAATCATTATGATCGGATTGGTTATCTAGACGCAGAGATATGAGAGATATCAATAACGGCTGACTGTAGCCTATCAACGACGAGGCATTCTTTTAGCATACAGGTAGCCTACGTTTTGTGTTAGTAGATTTTGTCTATTCCTCAACTTGTGTTTAGGATCTCTTACCAATTGAATTAAGACCACAAATGATGTAATATCTTGCAAATACTGATCAGATTACGTTTGAACAATAGCGTGTTTATTTAGCGTTTCACCCAAACGCTTGTGATCAACTCACTTTCGGTATCACTAGAAAAGAGATGAAGTCAACTGATTGGTTACTGTTCCGGTCTTTAAACTTGCATCAGTTTGAGACCTTACTTATCTGAGGTGATCCCAACGTGTCACTCACCAGATTGCATTGGTGATTACTGCTTTTTATCGTTTACTTTTTAAAGTAATAAAACCTGTCGTCCATTGTTGCACTCTTGAGTACTTGCGCTAATCACTATTCGTGTAACGCAATTTTGGATTTGTATCGCCCCGAATGCCCATATCTGGTTTAGCCAGTGTGACACTCTCTAACCGAATATGGCCCAATCTATAGCGTAACATAGAAACAAAAACCTCAACGATCTTGAACTTACCTGTAATTTCCTCAAGTCACCGTCATCCATTGGATTCTTATGAACTCCTTAGTCTTCTGTCCGCTATTGCAAACCTAAAAGTGGAACAAATCGTCAGCAGTGTAATCTGTACAAGTCGTTACTGATCGTTCATACATTTGGCTTTCCTCATCGAGAAAGCTGCTTAGTACGCAAGCTTTCGAAGTGTGTGATTCATCAACTGGTCGTAGTTTCTTCTTAAGTACGTTCATGGTAAGTCTCGATCTGATCGTCAATTTTGTCGTAGCTGAGTACACACATTTGGTTTTAACACAGAGTTACCATACGCGTTAATTCTCTGTGTACAGCATACAGTGTGATTTCGAATGCGATCAGTACAATGCATTTAGAGCTTTCTCTTTGTCCGATTAAGAGAACGTTATTCGATCGTATGTGATGTATTCTGTTATTATTTTCTCGGTGTGGCCTTTAATCTAGCGAGGATCTGTATTTACTTACCTCCTCTGGATATGTCGTGGCTAAACTACCGGCAGCTGTCTTCATTTCCACATGTCTAGTCATCATTCGTCTGTCTCGCTTTTTAAGCATTCTAGCTGAAGTGTTGCGCGTTAAGGACGGCAGGTTGACAGCCTTAATGCTTAACTCAACCGTCTAAGCCTTTGCATCTTGAACTAATAAACAAACCAATTTGATTGTGACTCATTACCAGATATCCGGTCCGTCCTTTCCTCGCTACTTTACCTGCTGTTGCCACTGGAGCATCTGTCGTCAAATATTCGCGGTCGGTTTTGTAACCGTAGGTTAACGCGGTCCTCATCGTTGCCTTATGCAGACGAATGCTGAGCTTCACAATGCTTCTCTGGTCACTACATATATAACACAGACTGGTAAAGATTGCTCTGGCTTTGGGAATAAGGTCTTCGGTTAATCTCCTATTCCTCCGCACATACCGATGTGACTTTCGCAGTATACAAATCGGTCGACAAGCTCCAAACCTAAGTGTACGCAACTGGAAGCACTCTACATTTTGAAGCGTCAAATCGTATCTCTAAGTGCACGACAGAACACAATGGCTTTTCCAGTTTCAGATCTCTTAATGTCAGTTTAAAATGTCCCGGGTAACTGGCTCTAGACAAGCTAACATGGTTTACTTTTCTACGCTTGGTGAGACCGCCTACTCCCATCCTGTAGGAGCCAACCAATCCCTGTGTTTTTCAGTCTACCTATGTGCCGATTAGCCGTGCGACCTCGTTCGTTGATATCCATCGAACCCACATGGGACATATCAAGTTGACATCGGTACATCCTAAACCAGAAAAGAATGTTAGTTAACATCACTAACGCTGCTTGAAAATTGTTGACCGCTAACACCTCATCGTTCATCTAATTGAGGTCGTTTAACCTTCCATCATGCTGGAGATCTGCACTAGTATTCCACGAGTATAGAGTGTGAATCTTCTGTCTATGACAAAATGTAACACTTGAAAAAGTGGACTGGTTTGACGCGTGTCATTCTTGACATTTAATTCGCTAGATTGTAATTTGATCTGAAGTATTGGGATAGAACACAGATAGTGTATTCACGTTTGTTCGGCACGCTCTTTCCTTTGTTTAACTGAAAATGCAGATCGATTAATTGTGCTTAATGCTTTTTTTGGTCAAATGAACGATGATTATAGCTCTACAGCATGTATGACCGTGCTCCAAAATTTAGTGGGGTGCATGGCCGAATTTCAGCATCCCTGTTCTAGATTATGTGCGGTCCGTTCATTCTTAATGTCTATCTCTTGCACTTCAGTTTGTCTACAGCGTGTAATGAGCGTCAAACTGCTGGCCACAACAAGGGTCAAGTTATTTCCTGTGTGATTTTCCCAAGAATCCTTGCTTTCTTTCTTCACTGTGGGATCTGTCGTCGATTTACTCTAATTAGGAAAGACTTTCTCGATCGCCCGCTTTATTCTGCGCAACTGATTAAACTTTTTCATTCATAAATTTGTTGGCACTAAATCATCTGAGTTGAAGACCTCATTGCATTTGCGAGCTAGAATGCATTTGTGGACGTCCTTCCGTCTTTACGTTTCTGAGTCTACTGATCAGGGTACGACAGTGCAAGCTTGTGACGGTAACAGAGTAGAAGCCATAGGCCAACTTATCTGTCCTGCAAAATATTCCTCCTTGCTATGAATAAGTGTGCCCTCTGCCCCGTTGATAGATTCACTCGCAGATTGACGATCTGGAACAGTGGTGCGGATTAGTGTGAGAAGTCTTCCAGTATTTCCTGTTTGTACCAATTTCCATCTCGACAATTTTCTCAACTGGCCTAGATTATGTGTCGGAGTCTAATCTGTAATGGAACACTTTACCAATGTTGTGCGAATTGCCACAAGGAATTCGTCTGATATCAGTGTACTCCAGTGGCTTTTCTGAACTCACGGATTGTTGTGTTGTATGCTACACCTGTACACATACAGTATCTAAGTTATTCCGCTAATTGATTTTGTCGTAAATGTTTATTGAACAATACCGTACCTCATCACTGCTACTAAAACAACTCATTCCGTTGACCAAGTGACTATCGTTCAACGCTTTTGTATATTCATATATCTTTTAGCACCGGTGATGCCCATAACATTCTGATAAATTTGGAGATATTCTGTTTGCTGATGAGTAGTAGGGGATTTGGTTAATTTCAAGTTGAACATCACCCACAATTGATCGCAGCTGTCGCATTCCCATAGACTTTCCAGTCGGCCCCTTTCGAAAGGGGCCGACTGGAAAGTCTATGGGAATGCGACAGCTGCGATCAATTGTGGGTGATGTTCAACTTGAATATTCTGTTTGTCAACTTCCGTTGTACGTTGATAGCACTACAAATGTATCAACAGATATCGAGTTGCAGAGTGTTTACATCATATATCCTGTTTAAACTATAACCTCTCTAGACAGTTGGCCTTAAGGTGGCACTTCTATTGCTGTCATTAAAACTTACACGTCTTGAGCCTGTCAGTGATTCAACTTCCCACCGGTGTTTTATCGGAACTACTCGTTTCACTGGCTGATGTAAGCTTAGATCCAAACGATCATTGAGTGATAGAGACCTTATTTCCACTACCTGTTGACTGTGTCTTCTTTGAAAGGATTTAACATGACCACGGATTGTTTTGCGATGCTGCGAATGAAGTTTTTAGTTGCAACCATCCCGTTGCACGCTTTAAAATACTCCGGTAAGCAATTTCCTCTTATTCAAATCGGTGGACTGCTGTCATGGTACGTATACCTCTTCCTTCGTCTGGAACAGTGTAATAATTATCTTGATTCTGTTTTGTCCGTGGGCTTTAAGGCAGAGGGGGCCTTGTTCCCCGATTTTTCTTCTCCTTATATCAACAACCGCATGACGAAGGCCTCTCGAAAAGACCCAACTGTTCGAGGTGTTGAAGGTTGGAAGTGCAGCACACCGCCTCGGTCTGCCTCGTCGGGTGGGAGAGCGCTCTCTCCTGCTCGTCTCTCGATGTGCGCCGACTTGCCTCCTCTCGTCAACGTGTGCCGATGGTGCGTCGGCCAGTGCCAGTTGCACTTTCTGCATGCACTCGCGCATACTACGTGGCAGAGTACAGTTGAGGGGTACGTATGTCTTTCCCGTGAGCGACACTTCGGCGTCTCGTTTCAGTCACAGCTGGATTCATTTTAATTTGTGATCCTATTGAGCGGATGGTTAATTATTGCCACACACCATTAAACCTGATTTGTTTTCTTCAAACTTTTCCTGCTTCCTTCACAGATAACTTGTTTTCGTCATTCATTCGCTTCTCTTGAGTTTCATTATGCGGTTGCTGTTTCGCCTATATCAACTTTCGTTAATAATCGCAGCCCTCTGGGTTGTGGTGTAGCGCGCATCCCGTACTCATACGTGTCGGATCTTCTCTACACCGAGTGTCCCACGCAACAGCTTTGTTTCTATCGAGGAGCGCCGCAGCAACGCGGCAGTACTCGCGATGGCTGATGACACAGTTCTGCCTAGTCAGAACCCAACTATTGCCGAGTGGTTGTTGGATACTGAATAATCGTTATCTCGACTATTCTTCAAGTATGACGACCCAATTGGGGAATCAGAGCGTGTGTGCATTGCTCTGGATAACGCGCTGATGCTCACTCTCGGGGTGTGCTGGTCTATCTAATTCGAACGTGGTTGCAAGTGATATCAGTGTGCGGCACAAGATTGTAACCTCTCAGTGTGCAACTCCTCATTTGTGTAAGGTCTGCGAGGATGCTGACTCGTTACTGCTCACAGTACTGGACAGATTTCGCAGTTGTATCCAGCCACTCACTCGGCTGGTCTGCGCGCTATACTGCGTAGTGTGAGTTACAGGAAATGCCTGTGTACTCAAGCAGTGCCTTATACGTCTCACGTGATGCTACATGTTGATTTTGCACTTTGTACGCATGGAGTTACCACTTTGTCTATTCGCGAGGATTGTGATTCAGTTCCTGATCCTTCTCGTATGCATAGGAGAGTGAGAGAAGCTACGGAGTTGTGCGTCATCTGCTTCCTGTTCGATGATTATTCAGTTCATAGTATAACTAAACAGTATTGTGTAATAGTGTTGACATAGACATCATTAAAAGAAGACAATCTAGATATATAGGCTGCAATGAGTTGGTGCTAAGCGCCGATTTTGTATCTTGAGTATTGCTGTATAACTGCACGCGAGAGACAACAGGCGCACTCTCACCCGAGATATTGTTCTCGTTTATACTATATTTATATGCGCTTAGTATAATAAGAGTCTTATCTGTTTCACAGCCGCAGAGTCGGCCCCCTCGATATTCCTCATACTCTGAGAGATCAGTTGTCTCGAGCGCTCTCTGCCACGCATCCGCTACTCGGCGTTCGTGTACTGGAGCAAAATAAGTATGTTGTTGTCACTAGTTGCGACTCCTGGCGTGTTCTGAGCGTGTGGTTCTCTACGACATAAATATAACATCGACTATTCAGAGTGGGTAACTGGTGAATTAGGATGCACTCGCTATATACCTACTCTGGTGGGTGGCTCGCGTCGTGTGTCGAGTATAGCGAGCGCAGGCCAACTGTGTGAATTAATGTGAACTGCATACTGCTTTGAACATCGACATCTTGAACGCATATTGCGGCCACGGGTTAGCCTGTGGCCACGCCTGTCCGAGGGTCGGCTTATAAACTATCGCGACGCCCAAAAGTCGCGGCTTGGGTTTTGCCAGCTGGCGTGATCTCCCCAATCTAGCTTTGTGCCAGTGGGGTGCCAGATCTATGGCGTTTCCCTAACAAATCCGGGCGTACCCATGTTGTGGCTGAAAGCCTTGATGGGGATGTGGCAGCGGAGTCGTGGCTCAGTGAATAATTTATGTGCACGTTCCGCTGTCCTGTCGTCATCTATGGTTGATGCTGCGCGTGGTGTATCCGATGATCTATGTATGTGCCATGTGGCTCATTCTCCTGACCTCGGATCAGACGTGAGTACCCGCGTAGATGAGTATATATAGCTCGCGAGACAGAACTAACAAGGATTCCCTGAGTAACGGCGAGTGAACAGGGAAAAGCCCAGCACCGAAGCCTGTGGTCATTTGGTCACTAGGCAATGTGGTGTTCAGGTCGTTCCATAGAGGTGCTGCTCCACCCTAAGTCCAGCAATGAGTACGGTGGTACGGACATGGCCCACAGAGGGTGAAAGGCCCGTGGGGGTGGAGATCAGGCAGGCCAGTGCCTCTCTGGGTAGACCTTGGAGTCGGGTTGTTTGTGAATGCAGCCCAAAGTGGGTGGTAAACTCCATCCAAGGCTAAATACTTGCACGAGTCCGATAGCGAACAAGTACCGTGAGGGAAAGTTGAAAAGTACTTTGAAGAGAGAGTAAACAGTGCGTGAAACCGCTCAGAGGTAAACGGGTGGAGTTGAACTGCAAGCTTTGAGGATTCAGCTGGTGAGTGTGGTTTGAGCTTGGTCAAGTTGGTTGGACATTGAGGTCTGCGTAGCAGCAGGTCTCTGCCCTCGGGTAGGGATGCGCGATACACTTATCAAGTGTTGTGCGCCTCTTTGTTTATCGGGCCAATTCGCCAGTGCACTTTCTCAGAGTGTTCACCACGACCGGCACTGCTGTCTGACTACTGTGGTTAAACCGGACTTATAGAGCACTTGTGGCTTTGTATGGCCGGGAAGGCAGGTAGCTCGTTGGCTAGCTTGTGGTTTACTGCAGGCGTTTGGTTTTCGAGTGTAATTAGCTGACCACGATTGTTCTGTGCAGTGTGTCGGAGACGGCGGCTTGTGGTGCGTGCGTGCGTGCCGGTCCTGCTGGCGTGTTCGGGTTTGGTTGCCATGTTGCTTGTGAATGCAGGCCTGGTGATGGCTCGGATTCGTTCAGTGGGCGGTTGCGCATGTGGTGCCGTTAAGGGCCAACAGTCTGTGGTGTAGTGGTAGACTATCCACCTGACCCGTCTTGAAACACGGACCAAGGAGAGTAACATGTGCGCGAGTCATTGGGCGTAACGAAACCCACAGGCGCAGTGAAAGTAAAGGCCCGGCTTGTCCAGGCTGAGGTGAGATCCTGTCGTTTTCACGCATGGTACCACCAAGCAACGAGCGGCAGGCGCATCACCGGCCCGTCCCATGACGTAGACACATAATCTTCGGACCAGTGCACCGTCGGGGCGGAGCATGAGCGTACATGTTGAGACCCGAAAGATGGTGAACTATGCTTGCGCAGGTTGAAGCCAGAGGAAACTCTGGTGGAGGACCGCAGCGATTCTGACGTGCAAATCGATCGTCAAACGTGAGTAAAGGGGTGAAAAACAAAACGAACCATCTAGTAGCTGGTTCCCTCCGAAGTTTCCTTCAGAATAGCTGGCGTTCGGGGAAATAAACGTTTTTATCCGGTAAAGCAAATGATTGAAGGTCTTGGGAGCGAAACGTCCTCAACCTATTCTCAAACTTTAAATGGGTGAGAAGCTGAGCTCGCTTGAGCGGAGTTGGGCGTTGAATGTGAGTGTCAAGTTGGCCATTTTTGGTAAGCAGAACGGGCGCTGTTGGATGAAACGTCGAAATCAGTCAATTCAGTTCGGTTTGTGTTTTC